>LPNX010465800.1:166848-211803 GCA_001517045.1 Pseudotsuga menziesii | reverse complement strand
TTATGACATAGCATATTCTACAAGCTTGGGATGTATGAAATAAAAGGTTATAAGACTTTAAGGTTAGACCATAAACCTTTCATGGACACGGTCTTTACCATGACCCTTTCATTAATTCAAACATAGCTATGTACTAGAATTATTACAACTTTAACCAAGTTTTGCTAATTGAATTATAAAAGAAATTTATAAAACAAACTTAGGGTAAATATCCTTCTTACTAATAATAACCTCTTTCACTTGGAATGTTTATTTATAAAACTAGTAAAGTTTGTATGTGAGCATGATAGGTTTGAAAAGATAAGGAGCTTGGCATGGAAAATAAATGATGCATTTATCAGAATGGATAAAGCTATAATCCCTTTAACCTCAAAGCTTAGAAAGAGGGTTCAGTGATACATAAACTTCGTATCAACATACATTATATTCTTATCCCAAGCAATAACCAAACCAATCGTGATGCGAATGTTTTTGTGCACAACTTCAATTAGAGCCTTAACTTAGAACTCTATCATTTCTTAAAATTGCTTGCAAAGAAAGGTTTAAAGCATTTTTACACTTGATGACTATGATAGATATCGAATAGTTCAGCAAGCATTAAGAACTATAAAATTACATCTACTAGAAAGAAGGACAGTATAATGAATTTGCCTCAATAAGCTTTGGAAATTGTTTAGCATTTATATTCTTTACTGAGTTATTTTATTTTATGCGACAAACTTATATCTGATTGCTTAGAATTAATGTCAAGTAGCACCCGAACTTCTTACTTGTAGTCTGTAAGAACAGGAAAACTTTCTGCATTAGCTCGAAAGCTAAGTAAGCCTAGAATTTCATGACAGTCCCACCTTATGGTCGCAAAGAAAAAAACAAGTTAGTAAACTGAAAAGAACTGTTCTATCAAATAAACATGACCAAATAGATAATTCAGATAACAAATTCAGTAACATATAACTAATTAAATAATTTGTTTACTGCATTTATGAAAATTATATGCTTTTTAAAAAATTTAAATTTTTCAAAAATTTTGGGGTTATGACATGTGGTATCAGAGCACAAGGTTCAAACACTAGGCCTTGATGCAGCCCAACTAGCTTTTCTAGAACAGTAAATTAAAATAAGATGCTAACATATATTTTGTTTTATGTTAAGAACAGAAGAAAAATTTATTTTTTTCTGAAGTTTAATAGGAAGGTATGGAAAAGCTGGGAGAGTATGCTCAGGAGGAGTCTCCAGACACAGAAACAAGACAATTACCCAGAGAACCTATGATAGAGGAGGTGACTGCCAATTCTTTAGAGCTGTTGCAGACTATAAAAGATTTGAAGACTGAAATGGAATCAATCAAGAGGGAGAATGAGAGGATTTCTAAGGCTTAGGAAGAATTGAACCAAATTTTAAAAAGTTCCAAACTGAAGGAAGGAGTAGAAGATCAGAATCTGAGGATGTTAGTCATCAAAGAAGATCTAAAAAGATGAAGCTGGAAAAAACTAAAAGTAGTTCATCATCTGAAGGGTTCGGTGAACGACAAAGTTACCATACTACTAGTGACAGTAGTGAGGCTGAGTTGTATGACAGAAAGAATAAATACAGACCATGTGAGGAAATTTTAGGGGAGTTTAAAAAGATAAATCCCCCAACTTTTACTGGAGAGACCAAAAAAGGGGAAGAAGCAGAGTCCTGGTTATCTAGGATGAGGAATTATTTTCATATATACAATTATTCTAATCAGGTAAAGGCAAGAATGGAAATATATAATCTCTCCGGAAATGCAGGCATATGGTGGAAAGATCTGAAGAGAGTCAAGGGTATCAGGGAAAAAGAACTTAATTGGAGTACCTTTAAAAGGTACTTCAATAAGAAATTTTTGTCTGAGCAATATTACGAAGAAAGAGCTAAAGAATTTTACGAATTGAAGTTAGGTTCAATGACTATGAAGGATTTGAACAGTAAATTCTTAAGCTTGCTTAGGTATGTACCTTACCTAGTAGATGAGAAACCTAAAGTACAACTATTTTTCAGCTGTCTACCAAATCATATCAAGGACAGAATTGAGTATGATAACCTGAAGACTCTAGAGGAAGCCGTGAGGAAGGCTAATTTATGTTTTGAGCAGAACCGGAAGAAAGAAGGCTTAGCCAACTGGAAGGATAAGAAAAATAACAATCAGCCTGAGTTTAAGAAGAAGGAATTTGTACCCCAAAGGAATTTCAAGAATAATAAGAATAAAAATTATTCTAACAATAAGAATTTCCAGGGAAATAGAAATGGTACTTCCAATAATTTGAATAATTTTAAGGGCAAGGAAGCTGCAAAGAACCATGGGAATTTTACTAAGAGTTTTGAACGTAAGGAGCCTGTTAAGTGCTGGGAATGTAATGGCCCACACTATGCCTCGTTCTGTCCAAACCAGAAAAAATCAGTCAGCAAGATTCATATTGTGCAGGAGGAGATGACCATTGGAAAACTAGCGAGGACTATGCCCAGAATAAATGCAGCTTTGGAGAACCACCAAGATGACTATCAGACTTCCATGGTGGAAGTGGAAGGTATGATTAATCAAACCCCTGTAACCATTTTAATCGATCCAGGAACTAGTCTTATTTACATTGCACCTCAGATAGTGGAAAAATGTAAGTTGTCTGTCAATAAGTTTGATAATTCCTGGTTAGTTCAATTAGCCACTGGGGCAAAAATAAAAGTAACCTGTTTTGTGAAAGAATGTGCTTTACTTATGGATGAATTTAAAACTACAGTTAAGCTTAATGTTTTGCCACTTGGCTCATATGATTTACTGATTGGCATGGATTGGTTAGAGCAACATAAGGTAGTTTTAAATTGTTATGATAAAACTTTTATGTGTTTGAATAGTTATGAACAACCAGTAAAGGTTAAGGGTATTCCTATAAAAACCATAATCAGACAGATTTCTGCTTTACAACTTAAAAGAGCTGTTAGAAAATGATGTAAAGATTACGCAGTAACTATTACAGATGAGGAAGGTAAGACTGAAACAAATAAGTTAAAAATAGAAGACATTCCTATTTTAAAATAATATACTAATGTATTCCCAGAAGAAATTCCAGGATTACCTCCAAGGAGGGAATTGTATTTCACTATTGAGCTAGTACCAGGTGCGGTACCTAGCTCAAAATCTCTGTATCGAATGAATATTTTAGAACTTAATGAGCTAAAATCACAACTAGAAGAGTTAATAGATAAGAAGTACATTAGACCTAGTGTGTCTCCTTGGGGAGCACCAGTCATATTTGTCAAAAAGAAAGACGGAACTATGTGACTATGCATAGACTACCATCAGCTAAACAAGATGACTATTAAAAATAGATATCTGTTGCCCCGCATAGATGATATATTTGATCAATTGCATGGAGCTATGGTTTTCTCAAAGATAGAATTGAGGTCACGATATCATCAGGTAAGAGTTAAGGATGAAGATATCTTCAAGACATCCTTTAGAACAAGGTATGGACACTACGAGTTTGTCGTAATGCCATTCGATCTTACCAACGCCCCAGCTGTCTTTATGTGCTTAATGAATAATATAATGCATAAATACTTAGATAAATTTGTTGTCATGTTTATCGAAAACATCCTAATTTACTCAAAAATGGAAGAAGAACATAAAGAACACCTAAAGATAGTTTTACAAGAGTTGCGATAAAAACAACTCTTGCGAAGTTTAGCAAATGTGACTTCTTTAAGGATGAAATCCAGTACTTAGGTCACGTAGTGACTAAGGAAGGGATTTCAATCGATCCTGAAAATATTTGGGAAATCAAAGATTGGCTGGTTCCAAAAGATGTAACGGATGTTAGGTCGTTCATGGGAATTACCAATTATTACCGGAGATTCATTGAAGGCTTTTCAAAAATAGAAAATCTGATCACTTCCTTGCAAAAGAAAGGCAAGAAATTTGATTGGAACTCAAAATGTGAATAAAGTTTTAAGAAATTAAAAACATTATTAACTAGTGCACCTATTCTAAGAATAGCAGATCCTAATAAGGACTTTGTAGTATGCACTGATGCCTGTAATGATGGTTTAGGCGGTGTTCTAACTCAATACGGGCATGTCATTTCCTATGAGTCTAGGAAATTAAAAATTCACAAAAATAATTACGCAACTTATGATCTAGAACTTGCGGCTGTTATACACGCCTTAAAAATGTGGAGACATCATTTAATATGAAGAAAATTTATTCTAATGACTGATAATAAAGGACTAAAATGTCTTTTAGATCAGCCTAACTTAAACGCTAGACAAGCAAGGTGGTTAGCCTTCTTGAGTGAATATGATTTTGAAATCCAGCACATAAAGGGTAAGGAAAATAAGGTGGCTGATGCATTGAGCAGAAACGCAAAGCTGAACTTTACAGTGGCAATCAACACGCATGCTTCTGATTTAAATGAACAACTTAAAGAAGGGGTAAAACAAGATGAAAATTATCATAAATTGCAAACTACAGCTAAGGAAGAACCTACATAAAGCTTAATAAAAAGGTTATAGTCTAAATGAAGATGGATTTTTATTATTTAAAGATAAATTGTATGTGTCCAATGTGCCCAAGGTTAATTTGTTAATTCTGGACGAAGTCCATAAAACACCTTACTCAGGACATCCAGGTTACCAAAAGACTGTAACCATTTTAAGAAAAGCATATTTTTGGCCTAATATGAAAGCTAAGGTATCTGAATATATTGCTAGATGTTTGGACTGTCAACAAGTGAAAACCAAACACCAACATCCAGCTGGTTTG
The DNA here is from genome assembly GCA_001517045.1 of Pseudotsuga menziesii. NCBI lineage: Eukaryota > Viridiplantae > Streptophyta > Pinopsida > Pinales > Pinaceae > Pseudotsuga > Pseudotsuga menziesii. The sequence goes on along the minus strand of LPNX010465800.1, from coordinate 207,026 downwards.
CTACAACCATTACCTATTCCTAGCTGGAAATGGGAAGTGATTAGCTTAGATTTTATCACTGGACTTCCCAGAAATCAGAATCAAAATGACTCTATTATGGTAATGGTTGACAAGTTAAGCAAAGCAGCACATTTCATTCATGTCAAAACTACTTACAAGGCTACCAATATAGCTGATATATTCTTAAAGCAGATTTTTCGGTTACATGGAGTACTGAAAGTTATATTTTCAGACAGGGATCCTAAATTCACAGGAAATTTTTGAAAGTCCTTGTTTAAGGGATTAAATACAACATTGAATTTCAGTACCTCCTTCCATCCTCAAACAGATGGACAGACTGAAAGAGTGAATCAGGTGGTGGAGGATTTCTTAAGGATGTATGTTAAAGATCAGCCAGGTAAGTGGGAAGACTACTTACATCTAGCAGAGTTTGCATATATTAATAACTATCAGTCATCAGCTAAGTTTAGTCCATTTGAAATTTTGTATAGACGTAAATGCAATACTCCTATCTGTTGGAATAATCCAGTAGATAGATTGGTGTTAGGACTAGAATTATTGAAGGAAATGAAGAAAATTGTGAAACAAGCGCAAGAAAATTTGAAGGTGGCACAGGATCGGCAAAAAAGCCAAACAAACTCGAAAAGAACTGTAACACCCTGGTTTTGACCCCGTTGCATTAAATGTGCATGATGTATATATTGTAATAATCATGGTGTGGAGCTAAAGGCCAAGGCCCCACCATTGATTGGTTATGCTATGTTTTAGGTTGAATTGTCACCGATGGTATATTGGGGCATGTGACATATATTAAGTTTTGTCACCATGTAAATATTCATCTTGAATTAAAATGAACCCAACCAGTTACGTTTGCGGAAACTAAATTGAGAAGGGGCATAATTTTCGCAAGGATAAGGGTGGGGAAATGTCAAACCTTGGCCAATGGGGGGGGGAAAGCCACGTGTCATCTTTCCTTGTCTTACCCAACCACCCACAATTAATAACTGCTGCTATTAGTTGGGACAGTTATGGCTGAGAGGGGAGTGTGGCAGGACTGTAAGTCCTTGCCCACATGCACACTCCACCCATGGTTGACTTCACCATGGAAAAAGAAACCACCGCCATCACTCCTGCGGATGATTTCCCTCTCTCCACACCTGTGCTGAAACACTCACGCACTCTCCACTACGCTTGATCTCTGTAGTCTATTCGTTCCTCACAATTGTCTGTTCATTCATGTGCATAAGTGGAGCTATTCATCCTCACGTGGGGACCATTTTCTATCTATTCATTATTCTCACACACAAGATTTTCCTGGGTTTTACCCACGCAGTTTTTCCTCCACAGATTTGCGGATGGTGTGGTTGTATACATTCCTCACAGGTTGATTTGTGGGCTTTACATTGTTGTTACTCATGCAACAAGCTGGGAGCTGTTTGGTCATTGTCACCCATGATTTTCCTGTAGAAATTCGTTTCACGCTTAGGGACTGTCTTGCGGTCTGTGTAATTCATTTCCGCTTGCTTAGTTGTCCAGGACGGACTGCTGTTTTTCCTCATATTGTGAATGCGTTTGCTGTTGTGTTTGGGGACTATTGTAATTCACCGGGGATTCATTTTGGCCACGATAGGGCCAAGAACGACTAAGGAGTCATTTTACCTGTTAAGCTATAACAACTGATTGATTGCATGCGTGCAATGGTTGGTCTTCGGACTGTATTGGGAGCAGGGATGGGGGCTTGGTTTACTTGATAAACCTGGTGTGTTGAATACCACACAGATAGAGCTAGAGGGATAGCTTTCTTCTCCACAACCCCTGAATAGCACTGGAAGGGAATGCAGTGCTTGAGGGACTATGTAGCAAAGAAGGGACTAATTCCTTGTGTTGGGTGTATGTGGGTGTTTTAGAAGCCAGGCTAGTTTTGGTGTAGGTGTTCTTAGCTCTGTAATGAGCTCACCAGCTTAGCATTTAGCCTTTCCCAACTCCTGGATGGCCTGATAAACTTGACCATGTTGGCTTGGTTGTCTTGATACTGGCCTGATAAACCCAGCTGTGTTGGCTTGGCTGTGTTTTGTGTAGCCTTGGCTATGTGTAAGTATGCTTGTTCCCTTATCCCTTGAAGAATCATGCCCAGCTCGGGGGTGGCAGCACTACTGAGAGATTAAGGAGCACGCTGGCCTATGGTTGGGTGGAACGTTGTAGCGACGTAGCTGGTTGCGAAACGAGATCTTCATAAGATAAGTAATCTTGTCCATTTTTACTTCTGCAACCATATTCACTGTTAATTATTATGATGAACATGTTGAATGAATGCTTGAATGATTGAATGTTTCTTCCACTATGTATGATAAACAATTGCATTTGTGCATGTTCTACTTCAATGCATTTTCTTTCAGCATTTCAGCATGTTATTTTATTCATGCACATGCTCATCGGGCTGGTAGCCCGAATGGTTAATGCCATGGTCACATCCTCTTCGCCGGTCGGAGGGATGGGGACGTGACAAGAACTCCCAAGGATTTCCAGGTAGGTGAGCATGTATTTATAAAGGTAAGGTCAAAGAAAATCTCTCTAAGACTGGGGAGTTGTGCAAAGTTAGCACCACGATACTGTGGTCCATTTGAAATTTTATCTAGAATTGGTCAAGTTGCTTACCAACTAGCATTACCACCTAACTTGAAAGTACATAATGTTTTTCATATCTCTGTTTTGAAAAAGTATGTTCATGATGCTACTCATGTGGTTGATTGGAATGTTGTACAGGTGGAACCAGAAGGAGAAATTATGGTGGAACTGGACTGTATCCTCGGGAGGAGGGAAATTACTCTGCAGAACCACACCATTGGACATGTGAAGGTGCAATGGAAGCACCTTAGTCCTGAAGAGGCCACCTGGGAACTGGAAAGTAAGATGTGGGAGGCATACCCGAATCTATTCCAGGAGACTTCAGAGGATGAAGAATAAGTAACATTGAGGATGATGTTACATTTTAAGGGGGTGTGTATGTCACATACCCCAATTTTGTAAAATAATGTTAATTGTTTTAATTTGATTTCCTAAGACATTATGTTAAATTTAATGCTAAGTAGTAACTGATGACTCAGCAGAGTCAAAACAAGTGGAATGTAATTCTGAATATTTTATTATTAATAAATAAAAAGTGGAGACAACAACTTGGGAGAGCTCTTAATAAGAGTGTTACTGTTCAAACTGGTGGAAGGAACTAGGTGGAGAGCAAAAGACAAGTGGCAGCATCCTCAAACACTTCCTATGTTGCAGGTGGTAACTTCCCTACATTTCGGGTCATGATCCCCCAAGAAAGTGGGATTAGAGCAGGTGGCTCAATAAATGACAACTAACCCAAAAAGACCTAGGCAATCTTTCAAAATTACCCAATGAATAGAGCTGAGGCTACTCAGATATTTCCAGGAGAAGAATCATTCAGGAGGAATGCACTTCAAGGAATTCATTAGGGAAAAGGGAAAACTGTAAGGAAGGTGTTTTGAGAGATTATCTGTAGTAACTTGGTCTGATATAGCTTTCTAGCTGAGAGAATTTACTGATAAGTTCAGAATTGGTATTGAGTCTGAAGACTGGTACTTGATTATTGCTGCACCTAGTTCCAGCCAGGGAGACCAGAGCAAGCTTGGGGGTCCTGAGGAGTCGTTGTTTGAGCGCTCTCTAGGAATTGGTAGGGAGGAATGGCCTCCCATTGCTGTTGTCGTCCAAACTCTCAGAACAGGTTCTGTCATTATTTAATTTTTGTGTTATTATCTGTGTATGATTGAATGTTGCAGTGTAGCTTATGATGTAAATACTTAGATGGTTTAGTAATGAAATTGTTCTTAGTTTGTTTAGAAATAGAATCATTTGATGAGAAACAAAACCCTACCTGTGTATTTCCTCATCTGGAGTGATCCAGACCATACTCCAGCATAGGTGGATAAATTATAAATAAAGATCGTATGATGAAAATGTAGAATAAAAAGTTAGTGCAGTTATAGAATATTTCCTTTTATTTTGTTATCAGAAGAAATATCTTTTATATCAGAAGTAGTATTAAACTTGGACTGAAACTGTTAGTTTATTAGAAGCAGAGCAGGAAGCTATATTGTTTACTGATAGTAGTATATGTGGGTAGATAAAACACTTTTCGATACAGCATTTACCTTTAGTAATTTTATGGCTTATTTGAATTCAAGAGAGGGGTATACTAGTTACGTTGGAGTAGGACAAGACTAGATAAACATGCTGTTTAATTTTACAGTTTATCTCTTTCAGTTTAGGATAATTTAACTACTATATGTCTAACAACAAACTGAAAGTAGAAATAGTTAAATATTGATTTGATTCTACTGTCAAACCAAGCTGATTTTGAATTTTATGTATGATTAGTAATGTAACTAATTCATTCATTATATTTTTTTTTCTAACTAAGCTCGCATAATATCTAGAGCTATTCATCTATCTTCCATCAAGTTTGAACGAATATTATAATATATTTATGAGATAGGTCATAGATAGTTTATTAATTGTTATACTTTATATATACTAACATCATAACATAACAAGATAAATAAATATTAAGAGAAATTTTATAAAGTATTTAGCATAGATGGCATAAGGAATAAACAACAGAATACTACCTCTCTATACATTTACAAATAAACCAAGTATAAATAACAATAGGAGCAATAGTGCTTACTGGTAAGATAACATTCTTACAAAATACTTTGTTTTTATATACTTTATATGGACTAAGTATGCAGGAAATATACGAAATATAGGACCCGTATTATTTAATTAAAGTAATGTTCTTATCTCATTATTGTAAACCTGAAATAAAATGTAAATTCTGTTCTCAAAGATTAACTGACATTTACGTAAGAATTTCATTAAAAACATAAAGACCTTATATTTCGAAGAGTATAAACTATATAACAACATTTACAATTCTTTGAATAATAAAGTAAATCAATATATTAACAATGTATAGAAAACCCTAACAGTTAATAATTTAAATAATTTACAGAGAGTAAATTAAATATATTAGATTACAGGAATCTAAGTAACAGAACTTAAATATGCTCATTAAGCTGAGGTTAAACAATATATTTTATAACACAAGTAAAACAAATAAATTTCAGTACTGTACTGTAAACAAAGAGATATTTTCAAAAGAGACTGTATAGACAGCTTTATATCATGGAGTTAGGGTAAAAACCCTATATTACCAAAATTACACTAGAAGTATGAAATCGAGGGTTTAAGCTCTTTTCCAAATTTGCCTCTCGGCCGTAACAAAATCCACAGAGTAAGGATTTTGCAGCCTCTTCATTATTTATATATATATACACAGTAATCAGAAACAAAACCAAAAATTATAGTCTCGGCCTAAGCCGGAGCCCCCTTAACAAGCGAAGGGTTTAACTTTTTAAAACAAACAGCGAACGGGTCAAATCCATTGGAACCCAAAACTGCAAGGGTTGCAGGCCACGAAGAACAACCCACAACTATCCCATAAGGGACCAAACAAGGAGGGTTTGCCATGGAAATCTAGGGCTTACTGTGAACCAGCTATTCGCCATGGTCCTGAACCAACTACACCGAGTAGGACAGGTTGACCCTGTAAATAAAAAAGAGCAAAAATATTAAAAACCTTGTAACGAAATAAACGACTGTTTAAGTAAGGAGTTCTGGAAAGATAACGAATGAGTTAAACTATGTATCTTACCACATATATTCACTGAAACACGACCACCCATGAGCAACAGAATGACTATCAACACAAGGAGAAGCACGCCTTTCATCTGCTACGAAAAGGAAGGAGTTATTCACCCAACAAACAACCTATAGCAACGGAGAACAGAAATGGCAGGCCTAGCAAGTAAATGTGCTTGGGTCATCACTCCTTTTCAGTCAAGACACTACTTTGTAGTAAAAACCCTACGTACAACAACTATGAAATGCAAGGCCACTACTCTCAGTACCAGGCCAAGGAGGAAGAAAACCCCCTTTACAGTGACAAGGCTTGGAATGGAGCTAGCATCGAAGGTAGAACCCTGGAGAAAGTATCACAATCTAGACCAAAGTAACAAACAGTTTCATGACAGCACCTTTCCATTAATCATTCAGGTCGAGCTTACGAGGAAAAATAGCAAGCAGGGAGACCGCCGAAATCAAGGGCAAGAGACAGTGCAGACAAGCATGGTAGTAGAGCAGCCAGAGGGCCCGAAGGCGACGGAGAGAATGCCAAGCTAGGGTTCGAGGTTGCCTTATAACCTTACGACACTTGGCCACGGTGATGCCATGTCTCCAGGTAAATTATTTTACATGCAGTGGGTATTTTCCAATATTATTGACGAGAAATCACCAGAGGCGATGATACAAATTATTCATGCTGATTACGAAGGTTCCACTATAGCTCTTCGCTCCAAAGTCAACCTATATTTACGTTGCATGAGAACAAAAAAATTATTACGATATAAACTATATTACAAGCTTATCAATGGTGTGGAGGACTTACGACCCAATAATTTACATTATGATATACCATTGGTTACACAACATAAATCAAGATTTATCCTTATGTTTATCATAGGAGTAGTCAACACTACGACCTAGTACATTATAACATATTATCTTTTCACTTAACGATCTTTAGATCAAAAGATTATACCCTCATAATATAATAAGAGAGTTCTAGAAGTTAGGTATGGCGAATACTATTCTAGTAGACATTTATTTGGGTAATCAAAAGCATATAATCTAGCAAAAGTAATAAGTTTATGACATAGCATATTCTACAAGCTTGGGATGTATCAAATAAAAGGTTATAAGACTTTAAGGTTAGACCATAAACCTTTCATGGGCACGGTCTTTACCATGACCCTTTCATTAATTCAAACATAGCTATGTATTAGAATTATTACAACTTTAACCAAGTTTTGCTAATTGAATTATAAAAGAAATTTATAAAACAAGCTTGGGGTAAATATCTTTCTTACTAATAATAACCTCTTTCACTTGGAATGTTTATTTATAAAACTAGTAAAGTTTGTATGTGAGCATGATAGGTCTGAAAACATAAGGAGCTTGGCATGGAAAATAAATGATGCATTTATCAGAATGGATAAAGCTATAATCCCTTTAACCTCAAAGCTTAGAAAGAGGGTTCAGTGATACATAAACTTCGTATCAAGATACATTATATTCTTATCCCAAGCAATAACCAAACCCATCATGATGCGAATGTTTTTGTGCACAACTTCAATTAGACCCTTAACTTAGAACTCTTTCATTTCTTAAAACTGCTTGCAAAGAAAGGTTTAAAGCATTTTTACACATGACTACTATGATAGATATTGAATAGTTCAACAAGCATTAAGAACTATAAAATTACATCTACTAGAAAGAAGGACAGTATAATGAATTTACCTCAATAAGCTTTGGAAACTGTTTAGCATTTATATTCTTTACTGAGTTATTTTATTTTATGCGACGAACTTATATCTGATTGCTTAGAATTAATGTGAAGCAGCACCTCAACTTCTTACATGTAGTCTGTAAGAATAGGAAAACTTTCTGCATTAGCTCGAAAGCTAAGTAAGCCTAGAATTTCATGACAGTCCCACCTTGTGGTCGCAAAGAAAAAAACAAGTTAGTAAACGGAAAAGAACTATTCTATCAAATAAACATGACCAAATAAATAATTCAGATAACGAATTTATTAATATTTAACTAATTAAATAATTAGTTTACTGCATTTATGAAAATTATATGCTTTTTAAAAATTTTAAATGTTTCAAAAAATTTGGGGTTATGAGAGACAAGGTCTCTATGAGATATCTATTGGAGCTGGTGAAGAGTCTTATGAAGAGCCAAGTGATTGGTTGAATGACTGTGATAGATCAATTGGATCTATTTGTCTATCTATCTCTCCATGCATGCGCTACATTATTGATTTTGTTGATTACCCAAAGGATCTCTGGACATCATTGGATAGAGCTTTGGGAAAGGACAATGAGGATCCTTCTAGCTATGTGCAGAGTGTCTCTAGCTATTCAATGATTTCTCTCTCTCAATATGTCTCAGCCTCTACAATCTCTAATGAAGTTGATCATGAAGAAGAAGTTTCTCATATAGTTCTTGTTGCTACTACTCTCTTTGATTCGAATACTTCCTCTTTCAATCAAGAAGCACATATTGAAGAGCCATTTTTTTATGTGTCTTTTGAAGTAGAAGATATTGATTCATCTTCTTATGACGCTGTTGATGAAAAATAAGTGACTATTGGAGCTACTATTGCTATTGATTATTCACTCACACATTCAGTGTTCTCTATGTCTTCTATCATGGATTCTGAGATCCATATGCCAGACCTCTCACACTTTGTGCATGCCTCTCTTCTTGATGGTGCTTCCAGGATATTTGCTTAGCCAAATCAAGTCTTTCTAGTGTTTTTCCACTTACCATACTTGATCCCATGTGCTTCTACAGCTCCTCCTTTTTTCTTGGCACTCATTCTTAGAGCCTCCTTGAATATTTTGAACATCACTATCTTTCCTCCTCTCATACTTCTACCATAGAGGATTCTTTACCAGTATATTCCCATGAGACTACTGTTGTGCTTATTTTTGATCTCTTGGATTCTTTGGAAGCTAGATCAACCCATGGAGCCCATGCATTCGTACTCTTCAATCCCATGCCTTCTCTATGTTCCTACATGATCACTTGCACACATCCTCTCTGTGTAAATGAAGATGGAGACATGATACATTCGCTTGGACAATTATTTCACCTATCTGGAGCTCATTTCATCTCTACTGGTTCAAAGTTCAAGTCATATAATCATCTTGGAGCTGATTACAAGTCTCAAGATCCTTCAGTATTTCCTTCACATCATTGGATTTCAGTTGTTCTACATGGTCCTAGTTTCCATCCTGCAACTGTCCTTGATCCAGGTGAGCAGATTTGTCTTCTTCCCCAGAAGAAGATTCCTCCAGACATCAGCATTTACTTTGGAGCAGCAGCAACACCAGCAGTTCAACATTTTTGGTATTGCTTTTCATGTCCTTTCTTGAGGGAGGATTTTCCCCTTGAGGTTTTGCCTCTTTCCTCATTTCTTTGGACAACATAAATTGTAAAAGGGTGACCATAGCTTTATTGCTAGGCCCTATATGCAAATATATTTCTGATTAGTTCAAGAATATCATCATAAAGTCAGGCTTAAAGGGGGGTGCTGGAATATAATAAACCCACTCATAAAATAATTAATCATTATTTGATTAATTTCCTACCCACTAGCTTAGATAGTTGGCATCCACTTGCACCTTAGAGTCAACACTTGCCATCTATATCCTAGGAATGATTTATTTCTAATTCTAGCTTGATCTTGACCACTTTATGGCCATCCAAAATTGGTAACTGCGCTTTACAGTAGAATCTACTTTTTCTGCTTTATCCTGCTTTTCTATGGATAAGATAAAGCTAGTCAACTAGGAAACCAGCAGCTTTTGTTGCCAACCCGTCCTCCATTATTTTATCTCCATATTCTAGGATTAGCAATTCTTTCCTTCACTCATCATCACTCACACATGCTATTGCTGATTCGTGAGGTGCTTGGTAGATTGGGAAAGTGCTTTAGTCAACTATGGGGTTTATCATAATTAGTAAGCCTGCTTTATGAGATAGCTTGAATTGTCTTCATGCAACTCCTTTTTCCTTTATAAGGATGTATTACCTATGTAATAATATCAATTATCATTTATTGATCATTCATTAATGTGTGTTCATTAAATCTTCTTCTTCTCTCCTTATGCTAATTCTCTACAATTCTCTGTGAGGTTAATTGTGTGCCTAGATCCTTAGCCAGTTTATGAAATTCCTTATGCCATCAAGGCTTTAGAATTTCTACAAATATACTAAAGAAGTCACTAGAGTTGAACCAAAGTTCAAATGGGGAAAATAATATCCCATGATCAAGGACTAGAAATCCCCACTTGTAGGATTGGAAGATATTCCCCTGTATGAAAACATATTGAGACTTGAGATCACAAAGGTATCTACATGACCTGAACTACTCCCTTGTGCCAAGGTGATCAGCTAGATTATACCTAAAGTAGACATAAATTCTATGATAATGTATAATGTCAAAGGAAAATGTTTTTCCTCCTTCACTCTTGTGTACGTGGCCAAATCTTCCAATCCACCAGTCCCAAATATCAGCATGAGAGATGACTAGATAAAAGTCTAACTTTAGGCTATATTGAATGAACAAAGATGATGATTATAGCGGGAAATCCATTTCGACTGAAGGACTCTAGTGAATATGAAACTGCCATCTTGTGCACTTCACACAGACTTGTAGCCTTAATGCTCAATAGAATCTTCGGCAGGTCCAATGGGAAGTTATATCAAATAGGCTAGATCCCCCTAATGTATCATGCAACTATGCAAGTTACCATATTCAATTGGGCAGACATTGTTTCCAGCAGCTTGTATACCTGCATAGGTGCTGCAGTGAGAGGGCTACTCGAAAGAAAATCAAAGTTCAACATGGGCTCATATCTAATTGATTGCATCATGTTCCTGTACCCATTCCCAAAACTGAATTGTAGTTGGAATGAGGCCAATAAACCCATTTACACTTCCTATAAGATATTATGGGCTCATCAGTATCACGAATTTTACAAGCTTATCTGTGAGGAAGTTCTGATGCCACTTTACCAGTTAATATTCCTTGAAGAATGCAAGTCTATGTCTGAAAGTGCACTTGAAGTTATAAGTGAATATGGGGATTATTTTTCTCCAAAGAAGGCACATATATAAGGATGTACGGAGGGACTAGATCCCCATCACTACTTCCTAAGTATGTCACTGATTACATTGTGCATAAGGAAGCAGTAAGACAGTTTTTTCTGGATGGAGTCAGGATTTTTCTGTTTGACATGAAGAAGGTGTTCTACCCACCAATGCCTTTCTATATTGGCAACAACTACAAGTTTTCAAAAGTGAAGAGTTGTCACATGCCCCAATTTTGTAAAATAATGTTATCTTATGTTTATTTGACTCCAAGACATTATGTTAAATTTAATGCTAAGTTGAAACTGATGACTCAGCAGAGTCAAAAGATATCGAATGTAATTCTGAATATTTTATTTTTAAATAAATAAATGTGGAGACAATAGCTTGGGAGAGATGTTAAAAAGAGTGTTACTAGTCAAGTTGGTGGAGGAAACTAGGTGGAGAGAAAAAGACATGTGGCAGCATCCTCAAACACTTCCTATGTTGTAGGTGGCAACCTCCCTACATTTGGGGTCATGATCATGTTGATGTATATGTAACTTCGGAATGTATTATTCATGTATCTTATGTATTGTAACCCGATGTTTATTCCGGGATGTTTCTATTATGTATTTGAGTCATGTTGTCTTACCCTGATGTTCCGATCGGGAGGATTAATAATGTAAAAAAGTCATATCAAGTCATTAGGTAAGTCCCCACAGTTTCAGGGCACTTGAGTTATTATACACTAATTAAGGTGTAGGCTCGAGTAATAATTATTAGGTTGAGCCTACGTGTGAAATGGCAACTTAAGTGAATGGATGAATATAAATAGAGAGTGAGAGTCTCTCTATTTATCACTTGTGAAATACATCACCTGCTCTCTCAAGTGTGGTGCACTATTGGAGAAGGAAATACTTTGGCTTGACAGAAGACAGAAGGCTACTGCTGTGTTGGGGGTACATCTTACTATTTTGGGTTTCACATCTTGTGGTGATACTATCTTAGAGGAAGTTGCAGGGGTTTTCTCCATTTATGGTTTCCCCAATCAAAACTCTTTGTGTCTCTTGTCTCATGTGATGTGCTTATGTTATTACTGTGCTTGTTATTCTCTCAGTGAAAAGATCCTAACATAATGCTAGCTTAAATGTTGAAAAAATAACATGGTATCAGAGCTAACCTGAGAAGAAGACATTGTGCAGCTACAGGAACTAGGCCTTCCTATTTTGTGGATCTTCCTCCACATATTTTCAGCAAAAGTATGCTAGGATGACTTTCCATTGAAGGGTGCATTTTTCTGTCGATGCGGAACTCAATTTCAAGCATTTTCAGTTTCAATGTGGAAATTAGGGCTTTCTTCAGAAGAGGAATTTTTGAGTGAGACCAGCATAGGATTTTTCTCCTCATCAAAACCGAATCTTAGAGACCTGGATCAAGAAATTTGGTTGGGTGAAACTCAAGGAAAGTCAAACCCTAGTTTGACCCTGAGCTAGGAGAAACCCTAAATACTAAAAATGCTAAGTTTTGGTACAGTCGCTATATGCAAAGATTGGCGAAGTCTCAGAAGATAAAAATTGTAGGGTCTAGATATAACATCATGATGAAGCCTGTGTCGAAAAATAAGACTTATATTTGATGTAATCCAGGAGATATGATCTCTCCAAGTTAGGGTTCCAACCTCTTCCAGAATTCATCCCTAAACAGGACATCTGGGGATATCTGAAATATCTTGAGCTACAGAGGTCCAAATGGAATTCCTGAAGCTTTTCCAGAAAGGGAACAGACTTTACTTTCGGTGGTATGAATATTAGACTCAGAAGATGAACCAGTGACACATGGCATGCCGTACAACTTTGCTGTTCTGAACAGTCCTGTAACAGGTCACCTTGGGAAAAGGATCATAAATCCTAAATGGTGAAACAAATTCTGATGAAACCTACGGTTTTGGATCAGGGACATGTGAGGTTACCTCAGTGAGAAATTTTGGACACAAAGGATAAGTAATTTCAGATATATATTACAGAAACAGTAACAGGAATTTCTGCAGAAGAAATAAAAAAAATAGGGCTTCCTGTTTCAGGAGCTTTCCTCCACTGTTTTCAGAAAAGGAGTACATTGGACAGATCCATTTGAAGAGATCTATCTGTTCATCCAATAATCTCTGAAAGATTCCAAGTTTTGAAAATTAGGGTTTCTGTGACAAACCCTAGATCAGCGAACTCCGGGACAAGGACGGACACCTCAAATTGGTAAGATCTAATCCTTTGCTATTTCCATTTGAGGTTCTCATTTCAAAGTGATCTATCACATCAGCTTGGTGACAAGCTTGCAGAAGTTGAAAAATTCCAAGCCTGGAAGTATATGATCTCTCTGAAGAAAATGGATTGGACACCTACATGAGTATGGAGGTTCCAGTTTCAGAGGGAGATGAGGCTAGAAGCCTTACACAAGAAGAACTTGGTCAAGTCCAAGAAGATCATGGTTGATTCAGTCATGGATCGACTTGTACCACAAGTGTCTTCCCTAAAAGATACTGAAGATGTTTGATTCCTTGACCAAGCTATTTGAAGGGAAGAACAAAAATCAAAATATGACCTTGAGAAACCAATTGAAGTATGTGAAGATCCAGAATGCAGAGACCATGCAATCATAAGAGTCTCTCAAATCAAGAACAACTTGAAGCGGTAAAAGAAGAAGTGAAGAATGCAGAAGTGGTGATGGCCACCTTGAATAGCCTCCCAGGATCATGGGATTCATTCATGCAAGGAATGTGTGGCAGAAGGAAGTGATTAATTTTAGTAGAATTCGAGAAGAAGAAGAAGCTTGACTCATAAGAAGAGAAGAGAAGATGGGAGAAATTGAAGATCAAGCTCTCACCATCCAAAGAAGATCCCTCAAGCGATGAGGAATATGAAGAACTCAACTCTTGAAGAACTTCTTATCCATCCTAGCATTTGGATAAGAAACGATGCTATCATGAATGAAGAAGACGATGAAGATGAAGACTCAAGAAGGAGTATGCCCACAAAACAAATAAAGATAAGTATTCAATTGTCATTTCATATTATTGTTTTGTTATGCATTTGTTTATATTTAGTTGATGTATTATGCATGATAGGATTTTTGCATTAATGACAGTATACTACTAATATGTATGTGATGGGTAAGTAGCTCATGGGGCTATAAAAATTCTCCATTGCTACTTATCTAGAATGAAACCTCTTTGTTGACATATTGGATTAGTGCACAATCTCAATGTTGTCCTGGTAGAGATGGAAGGCATCTAGAAAGTTTCAATGAGATATGGATGAATGTTGTATTGGCTAAAGTAGTTGGATGCTCATATATTTATGCATAAGTGTTTGCCAGTATAAATATTCCTTATGACATGTTTCTAACCATACAATTGCATTTGACTTGTAGGAAAGATCGCATACATAATCGCCTACAAGCAAAGAAGAATGAAGACTTGTTCCGAAGAACAAGTGAGGACAGTTCAAAGACAAAGAATAATATGATGATTGCAGTGACATCATTGATGTAGAACCTTCCAGCCACCAAGAAGAAAGGGAAGATCAGTTCAAGAAGAATGATGTCTGGGCGTAGTATCGAGACCTGAAGAGAAGCTCATAGTTCCATCATGTAGTAGATGGAAACATCGTGGGATACAAAGCAAGATTTGTAGCATGAGGCTTCTCATGAAAGGAAGGCCTAGACTACGAAGAGACATTTGCAACTAGTAAGAGTTGAAACACATACATGATGAGCTTGATGAATATCTTAACCTTTCCTACAAGGTTGATAGAGGATGACAAGCTCACAGATGGGTGTGAGATAAAATTTTGAAGAAGTTCAAGATAGAGGATCTTAGTATCTAGTGATACTAGATGGATACTACTTGTCACTCCAGTACAGAATGTTTCAGTGCATAGAGTATGGAAGACAGAGGGAGTATGATCCTCCACTTTAGAGGGAGTGACTACAGAAGATCCTGAGGTTCAACATGATACGACAGGATGGATAGATTACTGATGACTCTAGGCTTTACTGAGAGTAAAGCGGATTCCAACCTTTGCCTCAAGGTTGAAGACGGAATACCAGTGATACTCCTGTTATGTGTCGATACACTATTGTTCTAGGTATGGAGGTGTGGTAGAGTGCAGATGGAATCTTCCTTGGACAAGGGAAGTATGAAGTAGAGATCCTGAAGAGGTTCAGGATGATGGACTACATGGCCACACCTATGGCATTGAACTTGAAGCTATTAAGTGTTGCAGTTGATGCTACGATGTGTCATCAGATGATTGGATCCTTGATGTACCTGAGACCAGATATTTGCTTTGCTGAGAACACATTGAGACATGTTCACCTGATGGTTGCAAAGCTTGCAGGGGTACAATTGATTATGGACTCAAGTACGATGTGAATCAGAAGATTAACCTAGAGGGTTATGTTGATTCAGATTGGGCAGGCAGTGCCATTGACAGGAAGAGTACTTCAGGATGTTGCTTTAGTATGGGATCGGGTGTGATCTCTTGGTTTAGCAGGAAATAATCATCTGTGGCACTAAGTACGGATGAAGCAGAGTATGTCGCAGCTTGTTCAGCTAGTTGTGAGGCGGTATGGCTGCGGAAGCCACTGTCTGATATATTTGATCTCCAGTTGGATGCTACTTGTATACATTGTGACAACCAGAGTTGTGTGAAGTTGTCAGAGAATCCAATGTTCCATGACAAGTCAAAGCATATCGAGATCAAGTATCACTATATCAGGGATATGGTGCAGAGAGGAGCAGTGAAGCTCTAGTATGTTGCGATGGAGGAACAGATAGCTGATGTATTAACGAAGCCATTAGCTAGGCTGAAGTTCAAGTACTTCAGAGAGAGACTTGGTGTTCTCCAGATCGAGGTTCCCTCCAAGGGAAAGTGATGAGTTCCAAAGCCATTCTGACAAGCAGGTCAGATATAAGGGCTGAGCCATTCTGTCATGGTGAGAGGATTTGGTTCCTTCCATGTCAGATATGAGTGCTCACTGCCATTCTGGGAATGGAGGCACCTGGTCAGTTACCAGGAAGACTCAGTCTGGGACTGAGAGAGCCATTCTGATGAGTAGTTCAGATGTAAGGGCTGAGCCATTCTAGTCATGGCTAAAGGATTAAGTTCCTCCCATGACAAATGTGAGTGCTGGCCATTCTGTCGAGTAGGACAGATGTAAGGGAAACTGCCACTCTCCGGGAGAGTGGAGGCACCTGGTCAGTTACCAGGTAGCTCAGTCTGGGATTGGGGGCCATTCTGACGAGGGTGTAGGATTCAGTTCCTACCAGGTCAGATGTGAGTGCATGCCCTTCTGATGAGTAGGTCAGATGTAAGTGCTGAAATCTCTCATCACTATGATAGGATGTGTTCTTGTCTGGATGGGAGTCTTCCATCACTGTGATAGGATGTGTTCTTGTCTGGATGGATGTGTCTTTCTGACGAGTAGGTCAGATGTAAGTGCTGAAATCTCTCATCACTATGATAGGATGTGTTCTTGTCTGGATGGGAGTCTTCCATCACTGTGATAGGATGTGTTCCTGTCTAGATTGATGTGCCTTTTTGACGAGTAGGTAAGATATAAGTGCAGAGCCATTTCACAGATGGTAGTTGATTGTGCCTACCATGCTGGTGAATGTGAGTGCTGGGCCTTTCTAATGTGACTGTAGTTTACTACATGATCAGATGTGAGTGCTGGGCATGCCTTTCTGACGAGCAGGTAAGATGTAAGTGCTGGGCGAAGACCTACATGAGGGTAGGCCTACAACCAGCATGAAAAAGGGCTGGCTCTGTAGAACTTCCTGTGACGAGATAGTTCACACATGATGATGACCAGAGGAGATCCAGATCGAGCTATGATCCAGATCCAGTTATGATGACTCCAAGAGATCCAGATCGAGTGATGATCCAGATCCAGCAGTGATGATCCAGATTGAGAGATGATCTAGATCCAGTCCAGTGATATTGATCCAAATCGAGTGATGATCCAGATACAGTGATGATGTTCTATGATGATCCAAATCGAGAGATGATCCAGATCCAGATGACTTGAAGATGAAGATGACTTAAAGACGAAGATGATCCAGTTGATGCAGAGAAGAAAACCAGTGCTGAAAATTATGTCAAAAGAATACCTTCCTAGTTAAGAGGGAGTGTTGACGTATATGTAACTTCGGAATGTATTCTTCATGTATCTTATGTATTGTAACCCGATGTTTATTCCGGGATGTTTCTATTATGCATTTGAGTCATGTTGTCTTACCCCGATGTTCCGATCGGGAGGATTAATAATGTAAACAAGTCATATCAAGTCATTAGGTAAGTCCCCACAGTTTCAGGGCACTTGAGTTATTATACACTAATTAAGGTGTAGGCTCGAGTAATAATTATTAGGTCAAGCCTACGTGTGAAATGGCAACTTAAGTGAACGGATGAATATAAATAGAGAGTGAGAGTCTCTCTATTTATCACTTGTGAAATACATCACTTGCTCTCTCAAGTGTGGCACACTATTGGAGAAGGAAATACTTTGTCTTGACAGAAGATAGAAG
This sequence comes from Pseudotsuga menziesii, assembly GCA_001517045.1. Classification (NCBI taxonomy): domain Eukaryota; kingdom Viridiplantae; phylum Streptophyta; class Pinopsida; order Pinales; family Pinaceae; genus Pseudotsuga; species Pseudotsuga menziesii. The sequence goes on along the minus strand of LPNX010465800.1, from coordinate 189,658 downwards.
GCTACTACTGTGTTGGGGGTACATCTTACTGTTTTGGGTTTCACATCTTGTGGTGATACTATCTTAGAGGAAGTTGCGGGGTTTTCTCCATTTATGGTTTCCCCGATCAAAACTCTTTGTGTCTCTTGTCTCATGTGATGTGCTTATGTTATTACTGTGCTTGTTATTCTCTCAGTGAAAAGATCCTAACATAATGCTAGCTTAAATGTTGAAAACTAACAGATCCCCCAAGAAAGTGGGATCATAGTAGGTGGCTCAATTAATGACAACTAACCCAAAAAGACCTAGGAAATCTTAGTAAAATTAACCAATGTAGAGAGCTGAGGCTACTCATTTCAGGAGAAGAATCATTTAGGTGAATTCACTTCAAGGAATTCATTGGGAAAGGGAAATTTGAAGGAAAGTGTTTGAAGGGTAAACTGCAGGAAGTTGATTTAGTACAGCTTTGTAGCTGAAAGATCTTACTGTTGTATGCATAGTTGGTATTGAGTCTTAGGACTAGTACCTTCTTGATTGCTCCACCTAGTTCCAGCCAAGAGACCAGAGCAGGCTTGAGGGTCCTAAGAATTCACTGTTTGAGCCCTCTCCAGGAGTTGGTAGGGAGGAATGGCCTACCATTGCTGTTGTCATCCAGCTTTAAGAACATGTTCTACTATATTTTAATTTTTTTGTTAAAGTTTATATCTGTGTGTGAACAAATGATGAATGTTTATAGGTTATGATGTAAACTGTTGAGTGTAAAATAGTTTAGTTGTTTATTATTGAATCTATTCTTTGATGAAAAATAAATCCTACCTGTGTTTTTCCCCATCTAGAGTAATCCAGATCGTACTCTAGCACAGGTAGTGTATTTAAATGAATAAAGTGTGATTTAAATATAAAACAAAATGTTTGTTTTGAATAGTGAAATGTTTCCTTTCATTAGATAATTATTTTCCAAAAGAAATAGTAATCTGTTCATAGAGTAGTTGATAGATCTAGACTGTGTATGTTAGAATATCAAAAAAAAAGGAAAAAGAAACCATATCATTTTACTAACAACAGTATGTTCTAGTATGTGAATCATTATTCTACCCAATACTTAATTCTTTAAACCTTATATCTATAATGAAATAGAAGGAAAAGAATATATCAGTTGAATGCTGAATATGTAGATTAAGAAAAAATTGCCATTTCAGCTCTGTAGTTCATTTCTTTTCCTATTAAGGACAACTATTTTATCTACAACAATCTAAACTGTAAGTAAGGATAGATAATCCCGATTTAATTATAATGATAAAACTAATTGATTTAAGAATGTTAGCTAGGTTTATTTCATTTAAGTTGATACTGTAAACAATTTATTTATCTTATTCAAACTATACTTTTGTAATTCATAAATTACTAACCTGTCACCTAAGAAAAGATTCAATTTAAACAAATACTCTTATTTCTGCAAAGGAAAGGAACTAAGTTATTTGTTCTTACAGAGTTATTTTATTATCCTCATTCTCTTCACAATTTATGCTAATGTTCATATTTAAATAGGGTAATATTGGTACAGTATGTTTCTTTATAAATTATTTATCTATAGCAATCATAATAGTATAACAATAAAATATTATGAGAATCTCATCTGTACACTTTACAACACAGACTAAGTGCAAGGTTAAAATAATATTTATTTATGAGCAAACTAGATTCAATAGAGCTAAACAAAAACATTTATAAAAAAAAGGAATTAATAGGGTTGAAACCCTCATAAGATTAAACAGTATAAAATGTAGTATTATATTACCTTGTCATATCACATAGCATAAACCATGTACTTCAAAAGTGTAACAATATAATTACACAAGTACAAATCCAAAGAATTGGATTACTTAATTTTTTGAAGATATTAATTATAAAATAATTATTACAGTCCCATAAGGACACATAAAAATATTAATGAAAGTATAAATACTCCTACTTATAACATATAGTTATTTAACATGTATTACTTAATTAACTTACAAAATAAATTAAAATGTAATTGTTTATAGGGTTATTAACAGAACATAAACATGCTCGATTAACTGAACTTAATAACAAATATTACGATATAAGAATTAGCAGAATAGACGATAGTAATATTTATAATTTAAAAACAGTAGAAATATCTTTACACAGTCAAGTTAGGGTGAAACCCTAATGTACCAAAAACTACAATCGAAGTATCAAAATAATCAATTCAAAAGTCCACACAGATTCATCTTTTTACTTAAGCCAACAGAGAACGGCCCAACAGGCCTCATACTATTCTTTACATAGCTTTGAACAAAACGAGTAATCAAAGATTTACAAGATACGGCCTAAGCTGGAAACCCTGTAAGTAGCAAGGGTTTGTAAACAAACTAAACAGTGAAACAAGTTAACCAAGAAAACTTTAACCATGATGGTCTTTTGCAGGCCATGGTGACCAACCAAAAATGTTCCATAAGGAACTATATAAGGATGAACTGCCATGGGATAACCAGGGCAGACATTACTCTCACCTGTGAGACAACCCACAACATTATTACTTTTATTTATAACACAAAAAGCTAAAAAAAAATTTTAGAAATGGTTAAGCAAGATTATTTATCTAGTTTTAAAAGTAATCTAGCCCCCTATGAACAGGAGTGCTGCTACCAACATCAAGATTAGCAAACCCTTCATCCTTTTCATGATAGAGGTAGGCTAATCAAGTGCAACCATGGCCATTAGCAATCAAGGAATGGGGGCGATGGATAAGCAGACAATAAAAGCATGCGCTGTCACCACCTTCCGAACTAGAGAACTCACTTTTCCAGAAACCCTAAGACAGACCAAATCGCAAGTTTAGAAGTCACGGCTCTCATTACCTTGCTACCAGGATAAAAAAAATTACAGTCTAATAAACCTTCCAACAAGCGAGCCATGGAGGAATAATCCCAAGGAAAAACAACTACACACAGTTTAGGAAGCGAATGTTTTTTCACAGCTCTCCTCCCGTCGTTACAGGATAAGCTTACGGTACACAGGATACAAGAACAATGAAGGAAGGATAAACACATAACCAGACACAGATTTTACATGGTGGCCAAGACACAACATTAGAGCAAACGAAGGCCCGAAAACAACCAAGGAAATGACAAAGGCTAGGGTTCACAATCCCTTTTTATTGTCTCAACACTTGGCTAGGGTGAATCCACGTGTTCATGCAAATAATTTACCATGTAGTGGGTAACTTACATAGTCCCTGCATGCAATCAAATAAATGATCTTTCAAAATGATTTTCGCTCAATCATATGGTTGACAAAACATTCTACAAGGTTATACATTCTGAGAGTTAACCAAATGATGAAGGCTGCAAACTATTGAAAGCGATAGTATAGTAAAGGGTATAGTTAATATATTCAATATTATCAAGAGTTCATTGTGGATATGGACTAATGCCACGACTTTCCACCTTGTAAAATAGAGAATACACATTGAAAACCATTACAATTCTATCAAGTTTATGTCAACGAGGAGATTATCAAACCCCGTAAACTTTATTCATGCCAGTTAAATTCTCATATTAGAACATATCCATGATATGTCCTATGATTACTTTTCGAACTATTTATGTTTGAAAACTATAGTTATAAATTATACAGTTTTATATTATATCAATTAGGCTTGTTAATAATCTTTTGATGGTCGTAAGATCATAAATTGATATTTTTGTTCCAAGCATGTTATGTATGAAAACTTTAGTTCTTTGTTATTAGTTAGACCATTTGGTAGTATTGTAATAGTATAGTTACAATTGTCATTAAGCCTCAAGATCTAGAATCTAGGTTAATAACATAAGGTCTTATTAATATCTGTGCATAGCTAATAACAATGTCACTAACATTTATGTTGAGACATGAATTTGTATAAGGACATAGTTTTGGTTGGAACCATAACCTTATAATCCAAGTTGTCTATAACTCAGATCTACTGGTAAGTTTGAAGGATTTATGTACATGATGAATTGCATAGGTATCGTTTAATATCATAGAAGTGAGATCAGTGAGTGACAAATACTCGGACAATGTCTATAAATCCTATACATAGTCAGTTCATCAAAGTGAATGTCTTTTGGGCCGTTTACTAACTGTATGAAGTACTTAAGATATTTCATGAATGATTAATAATACAATATTTTGATACGATCTCAGTACTTACATAAAATGAGTAACCAGTAATCGCTTATACCAATCTTATTAAGTCAATAATGTATTATATTGTTAAAGAAAACATTACAGCAATATAGGTTATGCACTCTAGGTGAAGTTATTTTACAACAAAAATTATAGATTATAAACCAGAGAAATAATGACTATCGCTAATTACAATCAGGACATAATCTCTTCTATATATGTATATTTGGCATTTTAGATAGAAGAACAAACTGTTTGTTTTACCTCATAGAAGCAAATGAATTTGGAACAACATGTATTTTACCGAGCTATTATTTTGCAACGAGCCATTATTTTTGCAACAAAAAATATATCTGCATGCTTTATGAATATTGATAGGAATTACTGGGTTTTTCTTACCTGTAAACCTATGAATACAAGTAAACTTTCTACATTAGCTCAAAAACTAAGTAAGCCCCAGAATCAAAGACAGTTCCACCTACTTGTCGCAAAGTAAAACTCATCAACAACTGAAAAATAAATTATTCTATAAGTTGAACTTAACCATGTGAATAATTCAGATTATGTATTAACTAATCTATTTACCAAATAACTTATAAATAATTGTAGCTATTAGCAGACTGCATTATTATTAATTTTCTGTATTTTCAAAATTTTAAATTTTTCAGATAATTTGGGGGTTTGACAATAGTGCGCCAGATTTTTTGAAGGACTTGAAAAATTTCCATTTCAGCAAGAATAATTTCCACATGAATGATTCCCAGGGTAAGGTTGCTGCACATATGAGCACTGGACAAGGTAAATTTTGAATACCCTGATCATTGTGACAAGGATGAAGAAATTTTCAAAAATGCATGTAATATGACTGCCTTAAATAAGTGATTCATATAAAATATTATAACAGTAGCGGGGAAAGGCAGCAGTAGTAACACTACTGGGCAGCTGAAACTGAAAGAAGAAGCTACCAGGAAGAAGGAAGAAGAGGATCGAAGGTTAGTTGAAGAAGCATAGAAATTAGTAGTCGAGGAGGCCCAAAGGAAAAGAGAAGAAGAAGAACAAATACAAAGAGAACAAGGACAAAGGAAAAGGGAAGCAGAGGAGAGGATGCAAATGGAATCAACTGATGAAGAAAGAGAATAAATAGAGAAGGTAGCTGAGGAACTAAGGATAAAAGAGCAAGAGGACCAGTATATGGAGAATCAGGAACGCAATGCTTCCCAAGACAATCCAAAAGTTCCTCCTTCTACCTTAGGATACATAATAATAGGGGGTTATCTCCCTCTTGCGGATTTAGAGTTAGTACCCTTCACCCCATCTAAACAAAATGCAGTTTCAAGCCTCGATAAGGTAGTTCTTAATCCTAAACTAAAATCCATTATTCAGAGGGTCGAAAAGAAGTTAAAGGTGGGTACCCAACCTGACGTAACCATATTGACTAAAAGACCTATCATGAAAGGTATTGATGAAGATTCGCAACTGATGGCTTCACTTGGTCTCGTAGCTTCTTAATAAAATGCTTATAATGTGGACAAATTGAAAGAAACTATTGATCAATACAAGGAAAAGATAGTAAGAGTGAAGGATACTCTAATTAAAGAGAGAGGAGATGGTCAGGAAATGAAAAGAAAACATGAATCTACTCTTTTAGAGTTCAAAAGACTACAACAGGCCTACAAATTTTTGGAATTAGAAAAGGAGGCCTTGGTACTTTCGAATACCATCACTGAGGGAGAAGAGAAAGAAGTTTAAAATAGGATTTCAGATCTAGAGACACAAAAGGCTAAAACTGATAAACAAGATGAAGAGTTAAAGGCCCAAATAGTAGAGTTAGAAGCACGAAATAGTTCCTTGGAAACTCAGCTCAAGGTAGCAAATGAATGACATGTTGATGTTACCCCTCTCTGATAACATGCCCTCTTGATGAGGAGGAAAGCATATTAGGTCTAGCTAAATCTTGTTGAATAAATTTATAATATTAAACAAGATGAAAATAGATTTTAGAAAATATCAGCTATCTCAACCCATTTTCGAACAAAGACACTAGAAGTTGTAGAAACTCTTCAGGGTAAATTGACATGGATAGAAACTAATGCAACATTTCCAAAGCAGTTTCCACATAAGACCATTAAGAACCTGAAGATATAATTTGGCCTCATGGAGTTCATAAGTAAGGCCGCTGCAAGATTAATTGTCGGGGTCGAGAAAAATTTGGAGAGGTGCATGGATTTTTATAAGAGGGTGCTCATAATACATAATAGATGTCAAACCTCTGCAGCCAAAACAATCCAAGATTTTCCTAACCATGAGGAACATTTGAAATACCTCCAAGACAGATTGCAGGAGGACGTTCTTATCATACAACAGGTTAAAGGTATTACTGAGAAAGTGGTAAAGAGTTTGGTTGCACAAGTAGTAGTCATTAATTGTCTTCTGGAGGACCAGCTCAGGGTAAATCCACCCAAAACAACTGATATAATGCCATAGCTAGCCATACATGAAGTCATAGTTAGAGTGTTTGAGCCTATGGACTTTAGGACCATTGTTGTAGAAGTTGTTTCCTGGAAAGAATTCGTTGGAGGGTCAGTTGGGTCATCCTAAGTTTTGTCCTATGTGCATGTGGCACATTTTGTATATTATTTTATTTTATTTCTATTTTTCTAGTGGGAGTCACTAGAAGACAAACTTTGTAAATCGAAGGGTCAACAAATCCTAAGAATATGGTGTAGATGAAAGGTCATTTGTAAAATGTATAAATAGGGGTGTAACCGATATTAGAGAGGACATTTTCTAGCCCACATATGCTGAATCTATTTGTATGAGACCTACTTCTTTTATGAATATAGAGAACCAAATTTTGTTGGAGTAAGGACTATACGAGCTTCCAAATGGATTATGTGGATTGATGAATGTTGAACTATTTATGTTTTAGCCTGCTACATAACTGTGAGTTTGTTCCAATCAGTTGAATTATTTCTGCAGTTTGTGAATGATTTTACTTTCTGTTAGAAATCTCATGCATATGAATGAGTAAAGAATGTGTTAATAAAATAGAGCTACCTTTTTTACCTTTTATGATGTAATTATGTATTGTATAATTTGACAGCTACCTGTAGAATTCCACCAGTAGCATTACAGTACATTACTCAATTAAATATAATATCTGGTCCCCTGAGGATAGGTTAGATAGGATAGTTTAGAATAGATTAGTTGTTTCTTTGCTTCCATAGAAGTAATTGTGGGGCAAGAATGGTAAGACAAGAGGTAAGAACCTATGCATCTCTAGTGAGCATCTTACTCAATGGTCACTTGTATTTAGTCTAGGCACTTGCATTTCATCTTAAAACTAAAAATTACATAAATGGTGGACCGAGACACAACTGGTAAAACATATTTAAAATTCTCTTTTAACTCTATGGTAATCGGGATGCCAACTGGACGGATTCCCCATTTCAAACAATAAATGATATAATTGGGAATGATTATTAGGGAGAATCCCTACTGTCAGTACCTGGGATTTTCGAGGCATCAACAAAATGATAACATCATAATCAAAACATAATCATGATAACATCATAACATCATAACAAGAGAATAATCATGATAACATAATTGCATCATAATCAGTATATAGTTAGGTCTAACATGCCAAAATATAGTTTACTCAGTCTAGCCGAGTCCATAGATAATAAGAAAATACAACATAATAAGTCTCACCGACAAACACGCCTAAGTAAAAATATGGGGCATTACATCATATTTGGTGTTCATCAATTTAAAAAATTACCCAAATCAAATATTAAGAACTAGATCTCAACACAATGATAAGTTTGCTACTATGTGGTTTGCAATCTCGAAGATTGAGGTTCCGCTGTCATGTATAAGGGTGGAGTGTTAATTAACATGTATGTAATATGGATTACTATGATTTGATATTCAATTCCAAATCATGATAATCAACCTTAAAAACATTACTTAATAGTAAATTAAATAGTACTTATGATTCAAATTTAAAAAATAAAATGTTTTTTTTAAGTATTAATTCATAATACATTTTTTTCCAAAAAAAAACTATTTTCATTAATTAAACAAAAATACATTCTTTAGTACCATACAACAAGATATTATAAAAAATAATACCATCGCATAATTTAATAGGCCTTTCAACCATCAAACTCTAATGCTTCAAATTCTTTCTTAGAACTGTCAAGTCTTTCCATGGAACGAAGGCCCCAAGCTAAGTTGGATCTATAATGAAGTTGATATTATATTTTTAGTTGAAACTTGGGAGCATAAAGAATCTAAGGTCCTTAACATAGATGTCTTTGTTCTATGGTCAACCTGGAACAAGCGATCCTATCGTAGAGGCATTGGGGGTATAGCTTGTTTAAAGTAGTAAGAACATTTCCCCCCAAGCTAGGATTTATAAAAAAACACCCTTGCAATGAATATATTTGGATAGAGATTACTGAAATTAATGATAAAAAACCTACCTAGAAATATGTTATTTTTCCCCTATTAATTCTAACTTCTATAAGAAAAACAATTTAGATAAAAATTGTCCTTACAATGGGTTAGAGAATGGTATTTCTTGCCTAAGAAATGAAGGTACCATCCTTTTATTGGGAGACTTTAATGCTCAAACCTCAAGCAGCCAAGATATTCTCCTAAGCAATCATTCAATCCATAATCCTCTTTGGTTAGAGGAAGACCTTACTCTCGGTGACAGATAAAAAGAAGCTCTAAAGATCCGGGGGAAAATTTGTTTGGGTCTGAGCTAGTCAAGCTCTGTAGTTCTCAAGATCTCATAATTTGCAACGGTCTAAAGAAGTGGCCCAATTCTAGCAAGATGACCTGTATCCATGGGCTTGGTAGCAGCATGGTAGACTATGTTATTTTCGATATCCCTTTATACAATGAAATAATAAATTTTGACATCTTAAATGAACATGAGCCTGACTCAAATCATAGACCTTTAATTGTAACTCTCGATTTTGTCATTAATAGAGATCCCATAGAGGATAATCCTCATAGCCAAAAAAATTGATCTTTGATAGAAATAAAAATGATATTTTTCTAAATGAATTAAACAATAATTTTCTTCCCTTATCAAGTATAGACAACATACAAGACTTATATCATAATTTTACTACAACTCTCTCATATTCTATTAACAAGTTCTTCATTGAAGTTTCAAGTAATAAACGAAATAGAAAACCAACCCTTGGTATGATAAATATTGTCAAAGTGCGAGGAGATAAATTAAGGAAGCTCTGGATGAGTCTCTTAAAATTGACAAGATAAAAATATACAAAGCTCTAACTAAAAGGAAAAAATGTAATATATTCATAAAAGACAAGAAAATCTCTTACACCTCTCTAAGGTGGCTCCTAAGGAATTCTCAAGGTAGATTTCAACTAGAAAAAATAAAGATAATAATAAAATTTCTTTGCATGACTGGAATTCCTATCTAAAAAAGATTTATGAACCCCCAAATGTCATAGATAACTTTGAAACCCTGCTCACAACGGAAGACATTTTCTCATTAGAAGACATAGATTTTGGGGTTAAGAATCTCACTAGTGGAAAATATAAGGACATTGAAGGTTTTGAGGAAGAAATCTTAAAAACTGGAGGTCCTGTCGTCATCCCACACATACACAAGTTATTCAATCAAGTGGTCAAATAAGGGTTCACTAAACAATGGAATGAGACCTCATTGTCCCTATTTTTAAAAGTGGGGATACAAATAACCCTGCTAATTATCGAACAATTATGATTAGCCCTCTCTTAGCCAAGTTATATGGAATTATTTTGGAAAAGAAGCTCAGCATATGGCCTGAAAAGGAAGGTAAGCAGGGTAAATTCCAAGTGGTTTTTAGAAGGCAGCACTCAACAACGGATCACCTCATTATGCTCATGATAATTGTGGAGGAATGTTGTAATGATAAAGCAAATATATTTTTTTTGCTTTGTGGACTTTGGAAAGGCTTTCGATATGGTACCTGGAAATAACCTATGGAACAGATTAGAAGAGCTAAAGGGTCCTTTCAAGTTGAGAGCTACCGCAATAAGGTTATACAAGAATCTCATTGCTAAGTTTAAGAGCAACTAGGGGTGGTTGAAAGATATTAAGTGTAATATCGGATTTAAACAAGGTTTGTCCCTCTCCCCTACCCTATTTGGAATTTACATCGATAATCTAGAAGGTTTTTTAGAGGAACCCATTTGTGCTGGCATGATCTTAGCTGGACTAGTCATCATCCTTCTTCTCGATGCTGATGATATTGTTCTTTTGGCAAGGTGTCCATATGACCTTGATAAGAAGCTAAGACTTAAGGATTTTTGCTCTAGCATGGTTATGACTTTTAATACTGACAAAACAAAAGTCACATTTATCAAATCCAAGGACACTTACACTAATTTTGTGTGTGGCAATAGCAACTTGGAGCAAGTGTCTTCTTACAAATACATAGGAATTTATATTCATCACAAGCTCAACTGGAATTATAGCATTGAGAAAAGAATTAATGGAGGGTGGAAAGCTTATTTTGGTCTCGAAAATAATTTTAAAGCAACAAACCTTGTGATGTGGGATAAAAAGAATCTCCTCTTTGAAACTTTAGTCATTCTTGTTATCTTGTATGGGTGTGAGCTTTAGGGTTGCAGAATCTCTAAAGAATCCTAGAGAAATATTGAGCAAATCCAGAAGCATTTTATAACATTTAACCTCAAAATTAAAAGTAATAAACCCTACCCTATTCTCCTTATAGAAGTGGGTCTTTCCCCTATCAAGAGCCTCGCCATGACTAGGCTCCTGTTATACAAGCACATAATCAATAACATGGGAGACCATAGACTTCCTAAGCTAGCTTTAAATTCCATCCAAAACCACCTAAGACTCAAACGAGGTTGGTATAAAGATACGAGGGCTTGGTTAAACCATTGGGATATCAATGAAACTATTGCACTGCAAAATATTAATAACATTAAAAATATTGTTACTTCTAAGTTTAAAGAAAAAATGTGGTGTGAGAAAGATCTAGAGGATAAAAGAAAACTAAGATATTATAAGGAGTTCATCAACCCTACTCTAGAAGATCAAAAGTATCTCTTTGTTTTAACTAGTTCAAAGAAAAAAACTAATATTGCCAAGATAAGAACAAACTCTCACAAGATCCATAGTGAAACAGGTCGTTGGACAGTTCCTAAAACACCATGGGTAGAAATGATCTAATATCTATGTGAGAATATGAACATTGAGGACAAAAATCACTTCCTCTTAGAGTGCCCTGTGTACACCCACATTAGATCTCAGTTCCATAATATTTGTTGCAATACTGACCTTCCTAGCCTTTTAACTTGTCAAAACTAGAGTGAGCTCGGGATGCTTCTCTCCAAACGCTTTGAGCATAGAAATACAATTTTAAAGCAAACTAATAATTCATTTCTTTAGGTCCAATAGACGAAAGTTTGGTCTCAGGGGACATTTAGCAGCATCATCATCATCATCATCATCATCATCATCATCATCATCATCATCATCATCATCATCATATATATGAATTGTAAAATTCAAATATTTTTTAGCACATGTTTAAATGTAAATGTAAAATTTATAACCAATTTTTTATTTATAAAAAATTGGCTAATATTAAAAAAGGTTTTAATAATTTAATAAGAAACTACAATATTAATTATTCTGTTAGATTTTATTGTAATAATTTTAATTTTATCAAAGTTAATGAAAAAATTAGTAAAATATTTTAAATTAAATTGAAGATTAGAATTTTATTAAAACGAATGCATTTAAAATATTAATCAAATCTCATAATCAGTAATTTAATTATTTAATCATTTTTTTAATCATGTTTGACCGACCTAATGTATATTTCTCCATAACAATGCATTATGAACTAGATAAACATTATATAATGGCATTAAATTACTTAGAGAAGATCCAATGAAAGAACAAACAATATGATGAAAAGACAAACAATAAACTTTTAGGCATAAACATAGAACCTCCTAAATACTAAGAAAAATATGATCTTTCCTATTTTCATTTTTTATTAAAATATATTTAATTTAATAATTATAAGTATCCAAATCAAAACATATCTCAAGACCCACATAGCCTCATAAAAAAAACCAATGTATATTTAACTACTTTATATATAAATAGATAGATAGATAGATGGATAATAAACTCAAAATAATATTAAAAATTGAAACCTATAAATATTAACATTAACTTCTATAAAAATAAATCATTACCAAACCTAATTTATAAAGACTACTTACTACATAAAAATCAAATCATAATAAAACCTAACATTTAAATAAAATCAAATCATGACAAGTTTAATATTCAAATATCATCCTCACATTTATAAAGAGTATTTTTACATAAAGAGTATATTTATATGATAAAAACCTAAAACTTACATTAAAAAGTAATAATGGCATCATGATAAAGTCTAATATGTAAATATCATATCATCGACATGCTCACAAAGCATATGTCCAGACTCAAGACCACAAGGAGTATATGGGCCTCTGCATGAGTCAGGGTTTTTTTTGTACCATCTTTCTTCATAGTTCAAGATAAAGATATTGTTGGAAGTAGAGATGTTTTGTTTAGAGCTATTTTTGGAAAGTTTTTTTTGAGTTTTTTTAATATATAATAAAATAATTAAAATAAATATTTTTCATATAATTATTAAATATACTATATTTTAAAAAAATATAATAAATAATTATCATTATTATATTAATTTGATAGTAAATCAATTTAATTTTTAAATTCATTTTTTTATACTTCATGTTAAATATCTAAAACTTATAAAAAATATATTCAATTTTAAATCTTGAACCACTAATTAATCATTACGTTATAACATGTTTATAACTAAAACCAATAAAAATATAAGCTGTAAAACCAATATAAAATCAATATAAATATAAATTGTAAGATATATCAATCATTGATGACCAACCAGTAAATAACACCTTGAAAGCCTTCCATTAATCAAAATAAAGTTGCTCCTCCTCATTATGAGTAAATATGTGTATATCATGAATATATCAAAAGTAAAGAAGTGTGTATCACAAAAACGAAAAATATGAGTAAAAATGTGTAACATGATTTTTTATGATTATATGTCATTTTACTGTGTTAATTCAAATTGTAACTTGATGATGGCAAAGAGAGCGAGCATGTATATGCAATCTTTTTATTTAAAAACAAATTAGGTAGATATCTTCAAAAATAAAAAATAATATTTTTAATAAAATTATAATAAATATAAAAAATTATAATATATAAGAAATATTTTTAATATTAACATGGAAAATTTATATTATATTTTGTATATAAGAAAATTATAATACTTAAGATATAAAAATGTATATAACAGTTTTGATGAGCAAAACTTCAAGTTATTTAGGGAATTTGTACACTCCATAAAATGGTTGTGGTTTGGGAGGCATCATCCAACTCTTAGCTCTATCCCACAACAACATCACACTTACAACTCCATTGAATCCAATCCAAAATCCCAACCCCAATGCAAGCAATGAGACATGTTCATCTACACTACGTAGCCAATCACGTCCTTTATTAATGCTAGTTCCTTCCAATGTGCTATTTTTTTTGTTTCCTTGCATAATTGTAAGGGATAGCCACATAAGAAATTGTTCCCTTCAAATGGGGTCTCATTAAAAGTGTCCAATTGAGTTCCTTTTGGGATTCTACCAAAAAGTTTATTCCATGAAATGTTCATATATGCCAACTTGGTCAATATGGAGAGTTCTTGAGGAATAGGTCCACTTAAATTATTTTGGGACAAGTCCAACTGCTCCAAAGTAGATATCTTACTAAAAGATGCAGGATTCTTCCCTTCTAGTTTATTTTTTGATAAATTCAACAATCTTAAACCAATTAGACTTCCTATATTTGGAGGTATTTCTGCAATAAGCTTATTTCTACACAAGTCAAATATGGTGTTTGTTGCTAGCACATATGTGAGAACATACTCATATCCCTTTATTACAATTCTTACATCCTCATATAGTGTGTTACTACTGAGTTCAGAAGAACCAAGCATTTTGAATCCCTTCATTCCATTAGTAGTGGATGGTATTTTTCCATTGAACTTATTGTTGGATAAATATAGCACCAGAAATTGGGTGAGATTTGTTATCCATTAAGGAAAAACACAGTGGAGCTTATTATAACTAAGATTTAAGACTCTTAAGTCGTTAAAAAATTTGAGATACTGAGGAAGCTCACCTGTTAATTTATTTTTACTTAAATCTAATAGTTGAAGCTCAGTGCAATGAGCCAATGATGTAGGGATAGTACCAGAGAAGCTATTAGAATTAGCAGATAGAACTTTCATAGAGGCTGGAAAACTTACATCTAAAGTTCCAATCAATTTGTTTTCAGACACCTTTAACGTTTATAAAGCCACACATTTTTTTAATGCCAATGGAATTCTACCTGATAAAGAATTGTTTATCATTATCAAAGCCACCATAGACTTGCAATTCCCTAAAGAATGAGGAGTAGTTCCATTCAACTTGTTGTTAGATTTGTCTAGCTATTGTAGTTCCACACATTTTCCAATACTCTTAGGAATTGTCCCTGTTAGCCTATTATTATCCAAGTAAAGATATAAAAGGTTGCTCAAATTGCCAATGCTGGTCAGAATGTTACCCATTAACATGCTACCACTAAGATGTAATAAGTTCAGCTTACTCAATTTTGTAACGGCTTCAGGTATGCCACTGACGAGGCTATTTCCTCCAAGATATAAGACATTCAATTGAGCCAATTTTATAATGATTTTTTTTTGTACGGGACCAGTCAAATTATTTCCATGTAGAGATAATGATGACAATTGAGTCAAATTACCAATTTCTTTAGGAATGTGGCCAGAAAAATTGCATCTACATAGGTAAAGTTCTATGAGCATACTTAAATTGCCAATGCCTTAAGGTATGCCACCATTTAACCTATCATTTGTACCAAGATGTAGATAGTTTAGCTTACTCAATTTGGCGAAGGATTTAGGAATGGAACTCAAGAATGAATTTGCTCCAAGATGTAGATAGTTTAACTGACTCAATTTGGTGATGGATTTAGGAATGGCACCCAAGAACAAATTTACATCAAGATGTAGATAGTTTAACTGACTCAATTTGGCGATGGATTCAAGAAAGGCACCAGAAAACAAGTTTAGACCTAGAGATAAGTAAGTCAACTGAGTCAAATTGGTAATGGCTTCAGGTATTACACCACTCATGTTATTTCTAATGAGACTCAAGGTGGAGAGAGGAAGATGGAAAATACTCACAAGGATGGAGATTTAGAATTGAGTGAAATTGGTAATGGCTTCAGGCATTACACCACTCATTTTATTTCTAATGAGACTCAAGGTGGAGAGAGGAAGATGGAAAATACTCACAGCGATGGAGCCCTAAATCTTGTTGTATCCTAAATCTAGCCATTGAAGATTGCTGAAATTTCCTATTTTGAAAGGGATTATACCTGAAATGTTAGTAGGGCCATATATGGACAGTTGAAAAAGTGTTGTCAAATCTCCCAATTGAGGTAGTATCATGCCTGACCTGTTGTTGGCCAAAAAAAAAAACTGGAGTGAAGAGCAGTTTCCCAGAGATGAAGGAATGGTACTGTAATTCCTGCAACAACCCCAATTGAGTCAGAATCCTTCCACCGAAGTTGTATTTGCATCTTAAGGACCTTCTTCTGTAAATTTGTTGTAAGAGACAATACTGAGAAGATATGAGGTCATCGAATCAATGCATCTTCTACCTTATTCATTGTCCCGTTGATGTACGAGATGTCAAAATCGTGCTCACTCAACATCTCTAACCACTGCCTTTTCCTCGCATTGATTTCACTTAGAGTAAAATTATAGTGTAACTCATTGTGATTTGCCTTTAATTCAAATTTTCTACTGACCAAATAGTGTATCCAAAGTCTCAAAGCATATACTACTGCCGCAAGTTCCATGTCATGTGTCACATAGTTCTCCTCATGCAGTCTACGTATCTTATAAGCCTAAGTAATTGGCCAACCTTCCCACATTAATACTTCTCCCAACCCTTATTTATATGGAAAAAGTATTTCTCCATGTCCGGTACCTTCCTCTATGAGAAGGAGGTGGGGTGTTCCATCTTAGGGGAGTGAACAAATATGAGCCTCTTCCACAAGAAGGTGAAGCAAAAGGATCAACACTTCCTATGAAGGGACAAAGTGTAGCAAATGGGGTATGTTCTCGTCTAGATGATCCAATCAAATTATCCTAGGAGCAGCCTTGATTTGGTTATCTCCCTCATTTACCACGGGGAGATAAAGGAAAGACACCCTTCAAGAAAGGGAATAAGCCCTACACTCTCCAGGATTTCCTAGGGGTGGTGGGTGTTCCTCAATGATGGAATTCTAGTGTGCAAATGAGAGTGATGGGTGATGAATAAAAACAATATAGAATAATGCAAAAAAATTCTAACGATAATATATGTAAAATGGTGCAACAAGTGAGTGATATGTGCAAACATGGCTTAGTACAAAGATGTCCACATGTATACTCTTTCTAAATTACTAGTTTAATGAGCTTGTATTTAGAAAAGAATAACAAGTGTAAATTCCCTAAAAATACCTAACATCCTACCTCTAAAATGTAACTGGACCTCACAAAAACACAATTTTTGGTGATGACGGAATCCACACAACAATTGACTAGTGGAGGTAGAAAAGAGCCATTTCTACCAGTTATGGGGCCAATTCTCCAATCAAGAATACTTTGAAACACCTTCCAATGGAAACAACTAATTTTAGGAGTCGCCTGCACTCCTAAGTGCTCCTTAGTGATTCCCTAAGTTTGGCCACTATGGTTACCTTGTGTCAAGTGTGGATCATCAATTAGGCCTGGGAGGTATACTGTCATCTCCATAACAACAAGGTCAATGCCTCATAGGGGAGAGAATGGAAACTATACCTTGGATTTTACCTCCTTGGTATCGGTAGACTTCTTATCTGGGATATCTTTGAACACTTGCTTATGGTAGAATTTAAAAGCACCCTATAAGACAACAATTCTATGTTTAAAAAAATTCCTAATGAAACTAGATTGGTGGGATTTTTTTGGATGCCTAGCGCAATTAATCGTACCAAGATAAGATATTGTTTTCTGACCTCGTGTGGGAATTTTATTTGGTTTATAATATATAATGGTTGTTACATAAGGATTTTGTTGTGAATTTAATGAGGGTAAGGGAAGTATTTCATAATTCCCTTCATTTCTAATTCACTGAAATCGTGAAGATAATACTTGGGTGGAAAGAGTCTTTAGGTCCCTTAGTGTGTGCAAGTGGGAAAACACATGTGATGAAAGCAAGTAATATTGTTTCAATTAAGCAAAGTGCTAAAAAAATGATGGAAATTGTAATTTGAGCTCTAAACAAACTAATGATGATTGCAAAAAATAAATGTTAATTATGCAATGGTTGTATTTCACCCTTGACTCCCTTTCTTGATTCATATAAATTGTGAAGATAATACTTAATAAGGGGAGGGTTTTTAGGTCCTTTCTTGTGGTCAAAAAGTGAATTCTACACTACTTGAACTAGAGACATTAAAGAAAAGAAAAGAACCATGTGATATCTCAAATACTGGTGACACCATTGAGGCCCATTTGAAAGACTCAAGGGTGATTACCTGAGTTTATTTCGAGGGATGACCCCTTTACTTCCTAATCTTAGTCTAGGTGGGATAATTGCTATAGGAATAAGTAACCATTGTGAGTTAATTAATTCCTAGTGCATTAGTGAGCACCAATTAGGTTACAAATCTATCAATGACATATACATGTCAGGTCTATGGATACATTTCACAATTAATATAAGCACAAACATTATCTAAACAACATAAATTATCATAATCAATTCCACCTATTAATACGTACGAAGTTGTCGATATTTCTTTTCATTTTAACGATTTAACTCACATCCATAGTAGATGGTTTGAAAACGGCTAGAATAAACTTGTTTTTTTGTATGTATATAACTATATATACACAAAATATTCAAGAAGGTGCTTGTTATAAAAATAGACTATTAAGAAAACAATCCATTTTACAACTATTTAAACCAAACGAATTTTTACTTAAATAACTGCAAGAATATCGATAAACAACATAAATTATAACAATAGATCTGACCTATTACTTTGTTGAGTTTTTCTATTGCTGCCGATATTTTCTTCTATTGTTGAAACCTTTGTCGCAATATCTTGGAAGGATTTTCAATCACTTTAAATTCACAAGTTTCCTCCCTACAATTCTTGGACATGTACTCTCCTCCCCTCGAGACACTCAAGCTCGATGAGGCTGACAACACCTAACTAGTAGAGGAAGTACCATGCCATACTACTGTTGAGAGGCTCCCAAACTCTCTCACATTGTACTCAACCACACCCTCAACTAGAGTCTCCTTAGAGAGCCACAAAACCATATATCTATGCTATAAAACTATGGCAGGTCAAAAGATAGCATGCTCTGGCTCTCTTTATGCTTTTATTTTCCTTTTTGTGAAAACCTATGAATTTCATGCACCACATTTAGTTAACTAATTATTTCTTAATTTACCCACCCTCTTTTTAATTATTATAGGTTATCTTGTTCTTTTTTCATTAGTTAGGATTTTTCTTTAGATGTTAGTTCCTTAATTTACTCTGTTAATTGTGTTTCTTGATTTAGATTTATTTAGTTTTATTTCATTTCATTGATTTATTTTATTATTATTTATTATTTATTATTATTATTTTTAACTTACCAAAATTATACTAAAATTCCTTCTAAACATTTTATTAATCCCCCCTTCCCCCGATTCAAAAGTAATGTTTATTACTGTTGCATTCTTGTCCCGACCAATGTTATCAAGGTGTCATGCTTCTCACATGCCCTTTCAATAATTCCCATAGGTGGGGAGTTGGTATGTCAACTGAGCCAATGTTACCTCAACTCGCCTAACCTATGGAGGGCCAGGAAGTTCATGGAAAATAAGGCTAAATTCTTATAGTGTTCCCCCAAATACGATCCTTGTGAGTAACTGACTCGCGACCTACCCTCACAACACACGCATCAGATGAGTTGGGGTTTTCCTCACTTTATTCAAAGCTCATTGTGTCATCCATTTTCTATACTTACAAGTATAATTTTTCATCCACGTCACTTGATGTGGGTCGATCCGAAATCATAATCCCATTACCTGCACATAAAACAACATGTGTTGATGTAATTGTAACTTCAGAATGTATTCATCCATATTTCTTATGTATTGTAACCTGCTGTTTATTTTGGGATGTATTGTAATGTATTTGAGTCATGTCATACCCCAATGTTTATTCCAGGAAGTTTCTATAATGATAAATTCATGTCAAGTCATTGTGGGTAACCCTCCTATTGGTCAAAAGTTAAAGTCCCCATAGTTATGGGGCCCTTGGGTTATTAGAATATCCTAGTGAAGTCGACCCTAGGTGAGTCATTGTAAGTTGGGGCAATAGTCCCCACCATTGTGTTACCCTCCTATTGGTTGGAGGAGGCAAAGTCCTCACAAGTGGTGGGGCACTAGGGTTATTAGACACTCCTAGAGATGTCAGCTCTAGTAAGTAATTGTTAAGCGATTCCAACATATTGGAGTGGGTTCCAAGTGAATGTAATAATATAAATAGAGAGTGAGAACCTCTCTATTTATCATACTCATACACACACTCACTCATTGCGGTGCATGAATGAGAAAGGAGAAGCTCTCTCAGTGTGAGAGAGTGAGACTGCTGCTGTCGGGAGATCATCTTATTGTTTTGGGATTTTACCTTTTTGGTGTTGATTCTATCTCTGAGGAAGTTGTGGGGTTTTCTCCTTTATGGTTTCCCCAAGGAAAACTATTTGTGTCTCTTGTCTCTTTTGTTGTGCTTGTGTTTTACTGCTGTGCATGTTATTCTCTCAGTTAAAGATCCTAAGATCATAATGCTAGTTTGAATGATAAAAATCTAACATGGTATCATAGCTAACCTAAGAAGAAGACATTGTGCAGCTGTAGAATCTAGGGCTTCTTAATTTTTGGGTCTCTCTCTACAATCCACCAGCAAAAGTATGCTAGGCTGACTCTCCATTGAAGGGCGCATCCTTCTGTCGAAATAGAATTCGATTCCAAGCATTTTCAGTTTTGGTGTGGGAAATTAGGGCTTCTTGTAGAAGAGCAAGTTTTGAGTGAACCCAGCGTAGGATTTTTATCCTCATTGAAATCGAATTTTAGAGACCTGGGTCAAGAAATTTGGTTGGGTGAAACTCCAGGAAATTCAAACCCTAGTTTGACCCCGAGCTAGAAAAACCCTAAATACTAAAACTGTTAAGTTTTGGTACATTCACTATATCCTGCAATTGGAGAAGTCTCAGGAGACAAAAATTTTAGGGACCAAAGAAAAAATCCTGATGAACATTGTGTCAAAACTTCAGCCTTATATTCACTATATTCTAGTAGATATGATCCCTCCAAGTTAGGGTTCCATCCTCTTCCAAAATTCATCCCTAAACAGGACACCTGGGGAGCATTGAAATATATTCAACTATAGAGGTCCAAAAGTAATTCCTGAAGATTTTATAGAAAGAGCATGGAATTTTCCTTCTGTGGTCTAAATTTCACACTTAGAATATGAACGCATGACATGTGGTTGTTCGTACAACTTCATTGTTCTGAACAGTCCTGTAATAGGTAACCTTGGGAAAATGATCATAAATCCAAATTGGTGAAACCAATTCTGATGAAAACTATGGTGTTCGATCAAGGACATGCGAGGTTACCTTAGTGATAAATTTGAGACACAAAGGAGCAATAATTTCAGAGATATCACAGAAACAGTAATAGGCATTTCTGCAGAAAAAATTGGAAAACTAGGGCTTCCTGTTCCGGGAGCTTCCCTCCACCGTGTTAAGAAAAGGAGTATATTGGATAAATCCATTTAAAGGGATATATCTGTCTATCCAATCATATCTGAAAGATTCCAAGTTTTTAAAATTAAGGTTTGTCTGACAAACCCTATATCAACCATCTCCGGAACCAGGACGGACACCTCAAATCAGTAAGATCTAATCCTTTGTTATTTTCATTTGAGGTTCTCATTTCAAAGTGATCTATTACATCAGCTTGATGATAAGCTTGGTGAATTTGAAAAATTCCAAATATGGAAGTATATGATCTCTCTAAAGAAAATGAATTGGACACCTACATGAGTAGAGAGGTTCTAGTTCCAGAGGGAGATGAGGTTAGAATCCTTACACAAGAAGAACTTGGTCTAGGCCAAGAAGATCATTGTTGATTCAATCACGGATCAACTTGTACCACAAGTGTCTTCCCTAAAGAAACAAAAGATGTTTGATTCCTTAACCAAGCTATTTTAAGGGAATAACTTACATCATAAGATGACCTTAAGAAACTAGTTGAAGACTATGAAGATCCAGAATGCAAAGACCATGTAGTCATAAGAGTCTCTCAAATCAAGAACAACTTGAAGCGGTAAAAGAAGAAGTGAAGAATGCATAAGTGGTGATGACCACCTTGAATGGCCTCCCATGATCATGGGATTCATTCATTCAAGGAATGTGCACCAGAAGGAAGTGATTACTTTCAGTAGACTCTGGGAAGAGGAAGAAGCTCGACTCATAAAAAGAGAAGAGAAGATGGGAGCAATTGAAGATCAAGCTCTCGCCATCCAAAGAAGATCCCTCAAGTGATGAGGAATATGAAGAACTCAACTCTTGAAGCAACTCTTATCCACCTTAGCATTTGGATAAGAAACGATGCTATGATGAGTGAAGAAGACGATGAAGCTGAATGCTCAAGAAGGAGTCTACCCATGAAACAAATAAAGATAAGTATTCAATTGTAATTTCATGATATTTTTTGTTATTCATTTGTTTATATTGAGTTGATGTATTATGTATGATAGGATGTTTGCATTAATGACAGTATACTACTAATATGCATGTGATGGGTAAGTAGATCATGGTGCTATAAAATTCTCCATTGCTACTTATGTAGAATTAAACCTCTTTGCTGACATATTGGATTCGTGCACAATCTCAATGTTGTCCTGGTAGAGATGGAAGGTATCTAGAAAAGTTTCTGTGGGATAT
This sequence comes from Pseudotsuga menziesii, assembly GCA_001517045.1. Taxonomy (NCBI): domain Eukaryota; kingdom Viridiplantae; phylum Streptophyta; class Pinopsida; order Pinales; family Pinaceae; genus Pseudotsuga; species Pseudotsuga menziesii. The sequence goes on along the minus strand of LPNX010465800.1, from coordinate 167,270 downwards.
GGATGAATGTTGTATTCGCTAAAGTAGTTGCATGATCATATATTTATGCATAAGAATTTTCTAGTATGAATATTCCTTATGAAATTTTTCTAACCATAAAAACGCATTTGACTTGTAGGAAAGATCGCATACATAATCACCTACAAGCAATGAAGGATGAGACTTGTTCTAAAGAACAAGTGACGACAGTTCAAGATGAAGAATAATATGATGAATGTAGCAACATCATTGATACGGAACCTTCCTGCTATGAAAAAGTTAAAGAAGAATGATGTATAGGATGCAGTATCGATACGTGAAGGGAAGTTCATAGTTCCATCATGAAGTATATGGAAACATCGTGGGATACAAGGCATATAATACAAAGAGACATTTGCAGCCATTGGAAGTGAAGTCACATGACATGCATAATCATGTTGTCA
>LPNX010465800.1:12315-166774 GCA_001517045.1 Pseudotsuga menziesii | reverse complement strand
GAACTTTTGAAAAAGTTCAAAATAGAGGATCTTGGTATCAAATGATCCTAGATGGATACTACTTGTCACTCCAGTACAGAATGTTTTAGTGCATAGAGTACGGAAGACAGAGGGAGTATGATGCTCTGCTTCAGAGGGAGTGACTGCAGAAGATCTTGAGGTTTGACATGGTATGACATGATGGATAGATTACTGATGACTCTAGGCTTTACTAAGAGTAAAGTGGATTCCATCCTTTGCTTCAAGGTTGAAGGCGGAAGACCAGTGATGCTCCTGTTATGTGTCAATGCACTGTTTTCTAGGGATGGAGGTGTGGACAAGGGAAGTATGTAGTAGAGATCCTGAATAAGTTCAGGATGATTGACTGCATGACCACACCTATGGCATCGAACCTAAATCTATTGAGCGATGGTTCATCAAAGTCGGTTGATGCTACGATGTATCATTAGATGATTGGATCATTGATGTACTTGACGAACATGAGACTAGACATTTGCTTTTCTGTGAACACCTTAAGCCAGTTCTTGATAGATCTGAGAAATGTTCACTTGATTGCTGCAAAGCATATTTTGAGGCACCTAAGGGGTATAGTTGATAATGGGATCAAGTACGATGTGAATCAGAAGATTAACCTGGAGGGTTATGTTGATTTAAATTGGGTAGGTAGTGCCTTCGATAGGAAGAGCACTTCAGGGTGTTGCATTAGTATGGGATCAAGTGTGATCTCTTGGTTTAGCAACAAGAAATCCTGTGTGGCACTGAGTAAAACTAAAGCATAGTATGTATCACCTGGTTTAGCTAGTTGTGAGGCAGTATGGCTGCGGAAGCTACTGTCTGATTTATTTGATCTCCAAATGGATGCTAGTTGTATACATTCTGACAACCAGAGTTGCATGAAGTTGTCAGAGAATCCAGTGTTCCATGACAACTCGAAGCATATCGAGATCAAGTATCACTATATCAGGGATATTATGTAGAGGGGAGCAATGAAGCTATAGTATGTTGCAATGGAGGAATAGATAGCTGATGTGTTGATGAAGCCATTGGTCGAAGTGAAGTTTGAGTACTTCAGGGAGAAGCTTAGTGTTCTCCAAATCGAGGTTTCCTCCAAGGGAAAGTGATGAGTCCGAAAGCCATTCTGACAAGCAGGTCAGATGTAAGGGATGAGCCATTCTGTCATGGTGAAAGGATTTGGTTCCTTCCATGTCAGATATGAGTGCTGAGATCCAAAGCCATTCTAACGAGCAGGTCAAATGTAAGGGTTGAGACACTCTGTCATGGTGAGAGCATTTGGTTCCTTCCATGTTAGATATGAGTGGTGAGAACCAAATCCATTTTGACAAGCAGGTCAGATGTAAGGGCTGAGCCATTCTGTCATGGTGAGAGGATTCAGTTCCTTCCATGTCAGATATGAGTGCTAAGATTCATAGCCATTCTGATGAGTAGGTTAGATGTAAGGGCTGAGCCATTCTGTCATGGTGAGAGGATTTAGTTCCTTCCATGTCAGATATGAGCGTTGGCCATTCTGTTGAGTAGGACAGAATTAAGGGCAATTGCCACTCTTCAGGAGAGTGGAGGCACCTGGTCCATTACCAGGTAGCTTAGTTCTTGACTGGGAGCCTTTCTGACGAGGGTGGAGGATTTGGTTCCTTCCAGGTCAGATGTGAGTGCAGGACATTCTGGTGAGGGTGTAGAATTTGGTTCCTACCAGGTCAAATATAAGGGCAACTGCCATTCTTCAAGGGAATGGAGGCACCTAGTCCATTACCAGGTAGCTCCATCTGGGAATGGGGGCCTTTCTGACAAGGGTGGAGGATTCAGTTCCTTCTAGGTCATATGTGAGTGTAAGCCTTTCTGTTGAGGGTGGAGGACTTGTTTCCTTCTAGGTCAGATATAAGTGCTGAAGCCTTTTCATAGATGATACTGATGTCCTGTCATGCTGGTGAATGTGAGTGTTGGGCCTTTCTGATGTGACTGTAGGTTTCTACATGATCAGATGTGAGTGCTGGGCGTGCATTTTTGAGGAGTAGATCAGATGTAAGTGCTGGGTGAAGACCTACATGATGGCTAGGCCTACAACTAGTATGAAAGAAGGCTAGATCTATAGAACTCCCTGCGATGAGAAGAATCATGAGATAGCACACAGGATGATGACCATAGAAGATCCAGATTGAGCTATGATCCAGATCCAGTTATGATCACTCCGATATATCTAGATCAAGTGATGATCTAGATCCAGCAGTGATGATATAGATCAAGTGATGATATAAATCCAATAGTGATGATCCAGATTGAGTGATGATATCTACTGATGATCGAGATCGACGGATGATCCAGATCCAGTGATGATGATCCATATTGAGTGATGATCTAGATCCAGTTATGATGATCCAGATCGAGTGATGATCTAGATCTAGATGAAGATGACCTAAAGATGAAGATGACTTGAAGATGAATATGACGAGAAGTTAATGATGATTCAGATGATACAGAGAAGAAGACTTGTGCTAATAAATTATGTCAAGAGAATACCTTCCTAGTTAAGAGGGAGTGTTGATGTAATTGTAACTTCGGAATGTATTCATCCGTATTTCTTATGTATTGTAACCCGATGTTTATTCTGGGATGTATTATAATGTATTTGAGTCATGTCATAACTTTATGTATATTCGGGGAAGTTTCTATAATGAGAAATTCATGTCAAGTCATTATGGGTAACCCTCCTATTGGTTAAGGGTTAAACTCCCCACAGTTGTGGGGCCCTTGGGTTATTAGACTATCCTAGTGAATTCGACCCTAGGTGAGTCATTGTAAGTTGGGGAAATAGTCCCCACCATTCTTTTACCCTCCTATTGGTCGGAGGAGGAAAATTCCCCACAAGTGGTGGGGCACTAGGGTTATTAGACACTCCTAGAGATGTCAACTCTAGTAAGTAATTGTTAAGTGAGGCTGACATGTTGGAGTGGGTTCCAAGTGAATAGAAGAACATAAATAAAGAGTGAGAGCCTCTCTATTTATCATACTCATACAGACACTCACTCATTGGGGTGCATGAGTGAGAAAGGAGAAGCTCTCTTAGTGAGAGAGAGAGAGAGATTGCTACTGTTGGGATATCATCTTACTGTTTTGGGGTTTTACCTTTTTGGTGCTAATTCTATCTCTGAGGAAGTTGCGGGGTTTTCTCCTTTATGGTTTCCATGAGGAAAATTATTTGTGTCTCTTGTCTCTTGTGTTGTGCTTGTGTTTTACTATTGTGCATGCTATTCTCTCAATTAAAGATCCTAAGATCATAATGGTAGCTTGAATGATAAAAATCTAACAACATGTGCATCGAATATTATAAAAAATATTTCAACCATAATTTGAACATTGAATTGACATCAATCTTTTAGGGTTCTTGACTCATCCAAAGTCCATGCACCGTAGTGCATCCAAACATAACACAATTAAATCATACGATAAACAAGATTGATATCACCTTCCATAGTTTTTGACTTAGCTAGATTCTTTATATATTGATGTTTTCTTGCATCTCACGTACCTTCCTTTCGTATCACACTTGAAAAACCATCAGACTACATGCTAGATATCACATAAATTTTGTCAATCATTCATAATAATTATACAATATTCAATCATTGTAAAAAACATCACATGATTCTGCATTCATAAATGGAAATCATAATATAACTACATTCACATTTGACCAATGTTGACATCATTTTCATAGTCCTCATTATTTTCATAAGCAAATAATTTTTTCACACATGTCCAAGCCATCCGAAACAAAATTCCCTCAAAACTAGGTCCATACATAGTTTTAGAACTCAAATTACAAATAACTAGGTCACTCGTCACAAAATTCCTTCAAAGAATAGTTATCATAATCTTGAAAATAAAATAAGGTGCTACATACACCTCCACTCCAAGAAAATTCATCCCTAAGTTATACAATAAGTATGAAAAATGTATATGTATTTCAAATGCATCCTGTTAGGTCATGAATCTAGGACTATAAATATCCCACTGCACCTTCACCTGATCGATTAGTTGACGTCATATCTATCACATTTGTCAATCTAGAATACAAGCATGTTTAGCGACAAGTGCCCCTTGTCCGAAATCTACAAATTGCTGAAGTCCACAATGTAAGATCCATCGACATACATTGATGTAACACAAAAAAATGAAAAAACATCATGCATCCAACTCAATGATGATGGAGATGTTTCAGTAATCTCAAATTACCCTACAAACCACAGTGACAACTTGGATCCCTTGTCAAACTTTATGGATCTCTTATGCGGCCTCACCAGCAAGAAGACTCTATTCCCAACCAGATAGCTTTGATCTATCCTATGTGCATCGATATAGATTTTCTATTGATCCTGAAGCTCATCCATACTCAGATGGATTGCATTTGTTCTTCCATTTCTTGCATCATCTTTGGACCTACCAAAACTCTATCTTCCAAGCAATACCAACTCAATGGTGTCTGACATGGCCGACCATAGGAAAAATCAAATTGTGCCATCTCAATAGATCTATGGTAGCTATTATTATAGGAAAATTCTATCAATGGTAAGTACTATTCCCAACAATTATTTTGATACATGACGTACACGTGGATCATGTCTTCTAGGTCTTGGTTAACCCTCTTAATGTGATCATCTATTTCAGGATCGTACACGGTGTTGAAATTTAGTTTGGTACATTAGAGGAAATTTCAATTTAAAATGGTCCTTCCAAAAATAATAGAAATTCAATGTCATCATGTATTAGCCAATCAAAATGATTTAAAATTAAAAAACGGAGCACCTCTTAAACAATTTTTTAATATAAATTTGGGGATAGGTATCATAAAAAAACTACCTTTTTCTGTATTTTTGACATATCTCCCTGTGTTTTTACTCAAATTTCAATCGATAGAGCTCGTTGGATGTGGAATTAAAATTTTCATCCAATGAGTACCCACTCGGCATACTTTTGACAGGCCCCACTACCCCAAAAACAAGAAATACTGGAAAAAACATGATGACTAGTGGGGACCATCAAAAGTATGCTGAGTGGGTACTCGTTGGATGCAAGATTTAATTCTGCATCCAATGAGCTCTCTTGATTGAAATTTGAGTAAAAACACAGGGAGATATGTCGAAAATACGAAAAAAAATAGTTTTTTTTTCTTCCTCCAAAATTAAGAAATATTATTTTATTATTTTAACTATTATTTTATTAATTTTCCTTAGGAGGCCCATTTCGAGTTGAAATTTCCTCTAATTCCTAAAGCTTCCTGGAAAATTGTCTAAAATATCCCTCTAAAGTGTGTGATTTTGGTTAATATGTATACTACCATGAAGAAGGAATCATGCATCCTAGAGGTTATCGATAACCCAATGACAAAGTCCATAGATATTACCTCCCACTTAGACTCATGGATGGAGTGGGGCTATAAAAGCACCCTCGGATGGTGATGCTAAGCCTTCACAAGATGACAATCTAGGGACCTTTCAATGAAGTCTACCGGATCCTTCTTCATAACATACAAGAAAAATAATGGATTTATATATTCATTCATCTTCATCACCCCTCGATTTTCCATATACACCGCTCGATGGGCCTTTGAGAGGATGAAATTTCATACCTCCTCGTTTATCGAAATGTACATATGTTGGTTGTATCTCATTAATCCATCATTCTTGATTGTGTATCCCACATACTTAGGGACTCTGACTAGTGCCCTTTCTATTCTTTCCTTGACTTCAGTGTACTAATTGACTTCTAGTTGCATCTTAAGGACCTTATCCTGTAAATTTGTTGTAAGTGACAATACAGAGGAGATATGAGGATGTCAAATCAATGCATGTCAAAATAGTACTCACTCAACAACTCTAACCATTGCCTTTTTGTCGCATTGAGTTCACCCTAAGTAAAAATATACCGCATTCCACGGTGGTTTGTGTTTAATTCAAATTTTCTACTCACCAAATATTGTCTCCAATGTCTCAAACCATATACCACTACTGCAAGTTCTAGGGCACATGTCACATGGTTCTCCTCATGCAGTCTAAGTTTCCTATAAGCCTAAGCAATTGGCCTAGCTTCCTACATTAATACTTCTCCCAACCTTTTTTTATACGAAAAAGTATTTCTTCATTCCTAGTACCTTCAAAATCATGGTTGTCATTACTAACTCCTTAAGTTTTACAAATGCTTTATCATAGTGTTTGGACCATACAAACTTCTTGTTCTTGTTTTGTAGTTCAGTGATGGATCCTACAATCTTCAAAAATTGTTCCACAAATCTTCCAAAATATCCTGCTAGTGTCATGAAGCTCTGCACTTTTTGAAAATATGTCAGTGTTGGCCATGCCAATATCGCCTCAATATTGGATGGACCGAGTGCTATGGCATTACCTGAGATGAAATTTCCTAGATAATGAATCTGTGTCTAGAAGAATGAGAATTTGGACAATTTTGCATAAATATTATGCTCTGTAAGACATATTAGAACCATCTTCAATTGTTCTTCATGCTCATCGTCATTCTTTGAATAAATCAAAATGTCATCAAAGAACACTTGGATGAATTTGTCCAAATACTTCTAAAATACGTCATTCATTAGGTTCATAAAGACACCTAGCACATTCAAAATCCAAATGGTACAACAACAAACTCAAAGTGGCCACACCTCGTCTTATATGTTATATTGGGAATTTCTTCTTCTCTTATCCTCAACTGATGGTATCCAAACCTCAAATATAATTTTGAAAATAATGTCGCCCCCTTCATTTGATAAAATAGATCATCTATCCTTGGAAAAGGGTATTGATTCTTGATAGTGGCCTTGTTCAATTGTCGATATTAATAAATAGTCTCCATGACCCATCCTTATTTTTGACAAATATCACAGGTGCTCCACATGACGATATACTAGGCCTGATGAATCCTAGAGCCAACAGTTCTTGAATTTGTGTTTTTAACTCATGCAATTCATGTGTGATCATGTAGTAAGGAGTCCTAGACATTGGTTTAGTTCTTGGATTAAGCTCAATGGTGAATTCACTTTCTTCCTTGGCGTTAGTCCTGCAAGTTCCTTTGGGAACACGTTGGTGAACTATGATAATATAGGATGCTGACTTACACACTACATATAACCGACATTCTATAGACATTCTTTTCCTTGGTTGTAATGCAGATATCAATATCAAGGACACTCCTCTCTTGGTAGCTTCTAGTATCTAGTTATTCCCAGAGTCATATTTGAATGTCAAATTAGTCACCTTGCAATGTAAAATTCTTGAATTGGCCTCTATTCAATCCATTCCTACAATGATGTCATAGGATCATAATGAAGTGGTATATAGGGAAATTTTTGTAACACAAACCCCTATATCTAACTCACACTCTTGAACCAACAACCCATTCCCTTGGGTTATTTCGGATGTCATTTTGACTGCGTCGAAAAGACGTTGCTCGATTTCAACCAGTCAACTTCTAGTCACTGGTCTAGGTGAAATAAAACTATCAATAGCTCCAGTATCAATTAATACATAAAAATGCATACCATTTATCATAGATGTGGTTTCCATACTCGTGGCTTGATGTTATGCTTACTTGTTTTTCACTCCTATAGGAATCTGATGATCCTGCCCCATGTCACCCACTGTAGTCAGGTGTTTCCCTATTTTTCCCCTTTTTGTCTATTTGGATATTTATTATATCAATGGTGTCCTTCTCATGTTGAACATGATCCACCTGGAGGTGGTCCCTACTGAAACCATTGAGAAAGATTGCCATTTTTTTGTTGTAGTTACACAACTGGCAAGTTTCCCCATGGAAAATCCTTTGAATCTCGTGCCTCATATGGAGCTCTCAAGCCACCAATTCCATGTATCTAATTTCCCATCCTAGTATGTGAGTAAGGGTCTCTATGCCTTGTCCTCAACCTCGAGGCACTCAAAGGTTGTACCCCTGGATTCTTCACAGCCCATGTCAATGGTATCAGAGCAAGGCACTAAAGCATTGGTGAGGAAAAAGGAGCCCGTGAAGGAGGAGAAGTATGATACAAACATGGTTAAAACATTACTGGTTCATTCATATAGATTTATGGTCCATGATAACCACTAATTATCATGCATTGAAATTCGTTCTTCCCTATACCTAGTTTACAATCCTTCAATCAAACCTGATATTTAACATTTTCCTTTTATGGTTGTAGGTTTTGAGAATTTTAAGAGGTCAAACAACACAATTTTGTCAAAATACCCAAGATTCCAACAAATCTATGAATCACATATATATGTCAAGTCTATGGATACATTTCACAATTAATATAAGCACAAACATCAACTAAACAACATAAATTATCACAATAAATCCCACCTATTAATCCCTGTGAAGTTGTCGATATTTGTTGTCATTTTAATGATTTAACTAACATCCATTATAGATCGTTTGAAAATGGATGGAATAAACTTGTTTTTTGTATATAACTATATCTAGACAAACTATTCGAGAAGGTTCTTTTTATGACAATAGATGATTAAGAAAACAATCCATTTTACAACTATTTAACCCAAACAAATGTTTACTTAAATAACTGCAAGAATATCAATAAACAACATATATTATAACAATAGATCTAACCTATTACTTTGTTTAGTTTTTCTATTGCTCCTGATATTTTCTTCTATTGTTAAAACCTTTTTCGCAAGCTCCTAGATGGATTGTCGGTCATGTTAAACCCACTGGTTTCCTCCCTACAATGCCCTGACGGGTACTCTCCTCCCCTCGGGACACTCAAGCTTGATGAGGCTGACAACACTTAACTAGTAAAGAAAGTACCATGCCATACTATAGTTTTCATGCTCCCAACCTCTCTCGCATTGTACTGAACCACACCCTCAACCAAAGTTGCCTTAGAGATCCACAAAACCATATATGTGCTATAAAACTATGGCAGGTCAAAATATACCATGCTCTGGCTTTGTTTATGCTTTTTTTTCCTTTTCATTAAAACCTATGCATTTCATGCACACCATTTAGTTAACTAATTATTTCTTTATTTACCCACCCTCTTTTTAGTTATTAGAGGTTATCTTGTTGTTTTTTCATTAGTTAGGATTTTTATTTAAATGTTAGTTCCTTAATTTCCTCTGTTAATTTTGTTTCTTTATTTATCTTTATTTAGTTTTATTTCATTTCATCGATTTATTTTATTATCATTTATTATTATTAAGTTACCAAAATTCTACTAAAATTCCTTCTAAACATTTTATTAAGCCCCCCCCCCACCCGATTTTTCAAAATGAATGTTGATTACTGTTGCATTCTCGTCGTGACCAATGTTATCAAGGTGTCATGCTTCTCGCATGCCCTTCCAATAATTCCCATAGGCGGGAGTTGGTATGCCGACAGAGCCAATATTACCTCAACTCGCCTACCCTATGGAGGGCCAAGTGGTTCATGGGAAATAAGGCCAAATCCTTATAGTGTGCCACCCAATACGATCCCTATGAGTAACCAACTCACGACCTACCCTCACGACACATGCATTTGATGAGTTGGAGTTTTCCTCACTCTATTCAAAGCTCATTGCGTCGTCCATTTTATAGACTTACAAGTATAATTTTTCATCCCCGTCATTTGATGTGCATCAATTGGAAATCATAATCTCATTACCTGCACATAAAACAAGATGTGCATCAAATCTTATAAAAAATATTTCAACCATAATTTGAACATCGAATCGATATCAATTTTCAAGGGTTCCTGACTGATCCAAAGTCCATGAACCTCAATGCAAACAAACATAACATAATTAAATCATACTATAAACAAGATTGATATCACCTTCCATAGTTTTCAACATAGCTATAGTCCTTGTATACTAACATTTTCTTGCATCTCACGTACCTTGGTTTCTTATCACAATTGGAAAACCATCAAAGTACATGTTCGATATGACATAAATTTTGTCAATAATTCATAAGCATTATACAATATTCAATCATTGTAAAAAAAATCACATGATTCTTCATTTATAAATGGAAATCATAATATAACTGCATTCACATTTGACCAATGTCGACATCATTTTCATAGTCCCAATTATTCATGTTTTAAGAATATCGCAAGATAATTCCTCATAAGTTATTTTTCATAAGCAAATAATTCTTTCACACATGTCCAAGACATTTGAAACCAAATGCCCTCAAAAATACGTCCATACATAGTTTTAGAACTCACAATAGAAATAACTAGGTCACTCATCAGAAAATTCCCCCAAAGAATAGTTATCATAATCTTAAAAAGAAAAGAGGGTGCTACACACACCTCCACTTCAAGAAAATTCTTCTCAAAGTTCTCGAATGAGTACCAAAATTGTATATGAATTTCAAATGCATCCTCCTAGGTTGCGGAGATGGGACTATAAATATCCCACTGCACCTTCACTTGATTGACTAGTCAATGTCGCAACTATGGAGTTTCTCAATCCAGAATACAAACATGTTCAACCACAAGTGCCCCTCATCTGAAATCTGCAAATTGCTAAAGTACACAATGTGATATGTGTTGACATATATTGATGTAACAAAAAAAAATTAAAAACATCATGCATACAACTCAATGATGATGGAAATGCAAGATGGTAAGAAACCATTCCTGATCTTTCAGTAATCTCAAATGACCCTACAAACCACGGTGACAACTTGGATCCTTTGTCAAACTTGATGGAGCTCTTCTATGACATTATCCACAAGAAGACTCTATACCAAACATGATAGCTTCGATCCATCCTATGTGTATCGACATAAATTTTCTATTGATAGTGAAGCTCATCCGTGCTCAGATGGATTCCATCTGTTCTTCCATTTATTCCATCATCTCTGGACCTACCAAGACTCTGTCTTCCAAATGATCCCAAATCAATGGTGTCTGACATGGCTGACGATAGAAAAAATCAAATGGTGCCATGTGAATAGAGCTATGGTAGCTATTATTGTAGGAGAATTCCCGTAAGAAGGCTCTCCCAAACCTGATAGCTTTGATCCATCCTATGTGCATTGACATAAATGTTTTCATTGATCATGAAGGTCATCTGTGCTCAGATTGATTGCTTTTGTTATTCCATTTCTTTCATCATCTCTGGACCTATGAAGACACTGTCTTCCAAATGATCCCAACTCAATGGTGTCTGACATGGCCAACCATAGAAAAACTCAAATGGTGACATTTGAATAGAGCTATGGTAGCTATTATTGTAGGCAAATTCTAACAATGGTAAGTACTCTTCCCAATGGTTATGTTGATCCATGACGTACATGCAGATCATGTCTTCTAGCACTTGGTTAACCCTCTGAATATGACCATCTGTTTCAAAATCGTATGCGGTGTTGAAATTCAGTTGGGTACCTAAAGCTTCCTAGAAAATTGTCCAAAATACCCCTCTAAAGTGTGCGATTTTGGTTAATGTTTCTACTACCACGAAGAAGGAATCATGCCTCCTAGAGGTTATAGGAAACCCAATGATAAATTCCATAGATATTACCTCCCTCTTAGACTCAGGGATCGAATAGGGCTGTAAAATTCCCCTTGGATGGCGATGCTCAGCCTTCACAAGCTGACAATCCAGGGACCTTTCCATGAAGTCTATCACATCCTTCTTCATACCATGCTAAAAAAATAATGGCTTTATATCTGCATTCATCTTCATCTCCCCTCGGTTGTCCATATATGCCACTTGATGGGCCTTTAAGAGGATAAAATTTCAGACCTCCTCGTTTATGGAAATGTACATATGTTGGTTGTATCTCATTAATCCATCATTTTCGATTGTGTATCCCACATACTTAGGGACTCTGAATTCTGCCCCTTCTATTCTTTCGTTGACTTCATTGTACTAATTGTTTTCTAGTTTCATCTTAAGGAACTTCTCCTATAAATTTGTTGTAAGCGACAATACCGAGAAGATATGAGGTCGTCGAACCAATGCATCTTCTACCTTATTCATCATCCCGTTGATGTATGATATGTCAAAATCATACTCACCCAACATCTCTAACCACTTCCTTTTCGTTGCATTGAGTTAAGTTTACTCTGAGTAAAAATATGCAGCATCCCATGGTAGTTTGTATTTAATTCAAATTTTCTACTGAACAAATAGTGTCTCCAAGTCTCAAAGCATATACCACTAGTGCAAGTTCCAGGACGTGTGTCACATAGTTCTCCTCATGTTGTCTAATTTTCCTATAAGCCTAAAAAATTGGCCTACCTTCCTGCATTAATATTTTCCCCAACCATTCTTTATACGTAAAAGTATTTCTTCATGTCTAGTACCTTCAAAATCAGGGTTGTTGTTACTAACTCAGGTTTTTTGAATGCTTTCTCACAATGTTTGGACCATACAAACTTGTTGTTCTTGTTTTTCAGTTCAGTGATGGATCCTACAATATTCAAAAATCCTTCCACAAATCTTCAGTAATATCCTGATAGTCCCATGAAGCTACGCACTTTGTGAAAATATTCCAGTCTTGGCCATGCCAATATCTCCTCAATCTTGGATGAATCGACTGCTATGGTGTTACCTGAGATGAAATGTCCTAGATAATGAATCTTTGTCTAGAATAATGAGCATTTGGATAATTTTGCATAAATCTTGTACTCTGTAATACATATTAGAACCATCTTCAAGTGTTCTTCATGCTCATTGGCATTCTTTGAATAAATCAAAATATCATCCGAGAACACTTGGATGAATTTGTCCAAATATTTCCGAAATAAGCCATTCATTAGGTTCATAAAGAAAACTGGCACATTCAATAATCCAAATGGTACAAGAACAAAATCGAATTGGTGACACCTCATCTTAAATGTTTTCTTGGGAATGTCTTCTCCTCTTATCCTCAACTGATGGTATCCAGACCTCAAATCTATTTTTGAAAATAATGTCGCCCCCTTAATTTGATCAAATAGATAATGTATCATTGGAAAATGGTATTGATTCCTGATAATGGCCTTGTTCAATTTTTGATAGTCAATACATAGTATCCATGACCCGTCCTTCTTTTTGACAAATATCAATGGCACTCCACACGATGATATACTAGTCCTGATGAATCCTAGATCCAACAATTCTTGAATTTGTATTTGAAACTCACGCAACGCAGGTCCGATCATGTAGTAAGGATTCCTAGCTATTGATTTCATTCTCATATTGAGCTCAATGGTGACTTCACTTCCTTCCTTGGCATTAGTCCCGAAAGTTCCTTTGGGAACACGTTGGCGAACTACGATAATATAGGATGTTGAATTACATCTATTGTATCCAACTTTTCATTCATATGCATCACTGCATATAACTGACATTCCTTACACATGTTTTTCTTTAGTTGCAATGCAGAGATAAATTTTAGAGACACTCCTCTCTTGGTACCTTCTAGTATCTACTTTTTCCCAGAGTCATATTTGAACATCAAATTATTCACCTTGCAATGTCAAACTGTTGAATTGGCCTCTAGCCAATCCATTCCTACTATGATTCCATAGGATCATAATGAGGTGTAATACAGGGAAAATTTTGTAACACAAACCCCTATATCTAACTCACAGTCTCAGACTAAAAAACCATTCCCTTAGGTTATTTCGGATGTCAATTCGACTACGTCGAAATGCTGTTGCTTGATTTCCATCAGTCAACTTCTAGTCACTGCTCTAGGTTTCCAACCTCATACCTATGGTTTCCATCCTCATGGACTAATGTTATGATTGCTGATTTTTCACTACTACATGAATCAGATGAGCCTGCCCCATGTTACCCATTGTAGTTTGGTTTTGCCCCTAATTTTCCCCTCTATGTCTATGTGAACAATTATTCCGTCGATGGGGTCATCCTCATGTCGAACATGATCCTCCTAGAGGTGGCCCCTGCTGAAACTATTGAGGAAGATCGCCATTGTCTTGTTTTCATTATGCAACTGCCATGTTTCCCCATGGAAAATTAATCAGACCTCGTTCCTCATATGGAGCTCTCGAACCACCATTTCCATGTCGCTAATTTCCCATCCTAAGAATTGGTTAAGGGTATCTATGCCCTGTCCCTGAAATCGATGCACTCATAGTTTGTACCCCAGGCTTTCGGTCACTCTGTCCAATAGGTCAAGGTTGTCGATGTGGACCACCTCTAGTAACTTGTTTCTCTTTTATTATTTCTCATTGTACAAACTCATGTAGTGTGTGCAGAATCAAAATGCACACTTTAGAATGAATGTTGTACTTCAAGTCGTAAATATATTTGTTCACCCTGTTATAGCTAATTTTACCACTCCATGTGAATCACACTTGTATGGACTTCCCCTATCCCTCTGCAGACTCCCTTAGACCCCTTGGACCATTTTTTGTCCTTTGATGTTTCCTTTACCTTCCCTAAAAACATGTGAAAATTAATACACGTGACTTTTAAACCCCTAATCACGTGTATACATGGGTTTGACCCCTAAAACCGTGTAAATCAGGATGTGTGAATAATCCAAATCCTTTTGGAGTTTTCCTTGACATCGATCCGACTCACTTGACTTTTGACCTTCCTTATGCCTTGAGATTGCTCAGATTCAACCTTTCATTACCCCTTTGAAAAGATATATAAGGAACTCTATGGTACATTGAAGGCGTATGAGAGAATTGAGAGAAAAGAAAATATAGTCCATTGTTGCTAGAACTTGTGATTGAGTTTGCATCCCTTTGTCCCTTGGAGCACTTTTTTGTTCTTCCCAATCCTGCTTTTTTCTTGTGAGCTTGCTATCGAGAGATGGAGGATTGAGGTGGTGGAGGCCCAAGTGGGGGATTCATTTTCTTCGATTCACAGTCGTGCCGACAGAGGTTGTATCCATTATAAGATCTAATTTTATATTAATAGAAATATGTTTTCCTATCCAACAATGTAGGTTTGAATGAATATTTTATCCATGGATGTTTTCAAATGCTTATTCATTGTTGATTATATATGTTAGAATAGATCTAACACCAAAATATATAGTATGCTTGTATAGTTTACTTGTTGTTGAGGAAGTAATCTATCAATTCAAGCTGAAGTTGGAAAGCTCAACGTGGATCTACTTCAACCGTCTAGAATAAGGTACAAGGTCTGATCCTTTAGTGTTAGATACTTAATTTCTATTGCATATTGGAAAGGATTGATTTTTGGAGTCAAGCTGTCTATTATGGTACCCCAAGCCATAGGAATTTCTCTCCGTAATAGAATTGGCAACTCCACTGGGGAGTTCCTAGTAGTTGTCCTTTGGGGGTTTTCTATCGACATTCAATGAATTTGAATTGCTCTTTCTCTCTTGTTTCTCTATCAGGTCTGAGGGCATGTTTTCCTAGTAGTGTCTGATTGGTGTGAAGTTTGTCTCGGCTTGTCTATTTTCCTTGATTTTTATGCACCTTTCTTTCTGTACATGAGTTTTGAACTTACAGTCACGTATACACGTGGTTTTCTCTGCCATTTCCACGTATACACACGGGTTTATTGTGAATAGTCACGTATGCCCTTAGTTTTTCCTTTTAGAGGAAGTTTAATGGTTGCTGGGTGAGTTGTGATGATTGCTGAGTCTCCTTTGATACTGCCAGAGTCTGTATACACCTCTGTTTCTGACTAGAGACTTTTTTTTAGGGTAAATTTCTTTTTTTAAGAATGTTCTTCTCATTGCATTTTCAATTTTTTGTTTTGGGATTAGTGCATTAGACTTCTTTTACCTTATTACTTTGCTTGAGTGCTGCTTGAGTGTGCTTGCAAATTTTGGTGGTTGTAGAATCATTCTTTTGCTTTTTATATCTCATTTTATTTCAAAAAATCCAAAAATATTTGCTCATCATTATGCACTGCATTTTGCATTTTTCATAGTACTTGCACTAGATTTGCTTTGGAGTATTAGTCAGGATTTCATATAGGAAAGCTTGCATTTATCATTTGAAGAAAATCATGCATTACATGTAGTAGCATACCATGTTTTCATGGACACAATGCATTTGCATTGATTGTTAGGTGTGCATTTTACTTCATATTGTGTCATAACACCATTAGTTGCACGACCATATCCCTCTTTTGAGTATTAAAGCCAATTAAAATCAACGCTTAATTAAAATGAACTACACTATTTTATTTGATAGGGTTTACCAACAAGATTAGGTTTTAGGGTCTTGGAATAGCTCATTCTGAGTAAATTCTCCAATACCACTAAACAACAACATGTATGTGTCTGTCCAAGTGAGTGTGTGAAATCCTTGGTATAACCAGTGTTTCTCAGGATCCTCCTCTCAAAAGGGAGTTAAGCACAAGGCAACATGAGTGGTTATTCATTAGGATGACCCCTAGTCATAACTAAGTAGCACCGAAGATATTTGCAGGATTGTATTCATATCTGGGGGCTCTTTCGAGAGTTTCAGCCTTTGCTACCCTGCCCATACGGTCAATCCCACCTGCGACTGTCTGCCTGAGAATTGATTATATTGAGGTGACCTTAGTGGCCTTACCTAGGATATTGAGGGGGTACTTTGTAGGGGTTATTCTGTAGGTGTCCTGGCCAGGTTGGTGTTGGACAGCACAGTTGCTTTACGCGTTCAAGCTGAGGGCCACAATAATTGGTTACATACCTCCACTTGTTGTGTATGGGAGTCTCAAAACTCTCCTAGGCGAGACATACCTGCTTCATTCTGGAGCTCATTTATCCTACCCTTGATTGCTTGTATTTGGATTTAGATTTTATTGGTGATTGCTCTGTGCACGTTAGCTTGCCTAGGGTTTGCGTAGATAGAGAGTATTTTATATTTTTTGAGTCATTGTGGATTCGGGTGTGGCTCCTCGCCGTTCTCGTCGTTTAGCAAGACTTTCACCTTGTACATCTCCTCCTCCTTTGGGAGTGAGAAATAGATAGTCCAAGCGTACTACTTCACACATTGATTCACACACCATGGGAGACCATATAGAAGGTATTCATGAACCACCTTCTCCCATTCATGTGGAAGATGGGGAGTTTACTCCTAACTATGATCCTTCACCTGACTTGACTAAGCTAGGTCCTATGATTTCTGAGATAGGAACCTTTCATGATAGACCCACTTACTATAGGGTTTATTCCCCATTGACGCATCGCTGGTATGGAATGTCAGAGAATGACGAGACTCATTTTGAACCCGCGAGCACTAGTTATGGTAGTTATGGTATGTCTAGTTTTCCCACACATGATTTTCCATTTCATGTCGAATCTGAGTTTGAGCCTAACACTATTCCTAGGGGAACTCTCATTCCTTACCATGTAGCGAGGTTTGGGAGCACTAGTCACATTGCACTTCCATCCTGGTGGTGGAAGCTACATCACATATTCCTCCTAGGTCTAGGGTTAGTGATCCTATTAGGATACCAGATCTGAGATGAATGACTATAGGGAATAGTACGTACTTAATTACACAGATCCCTTCATCCTCTGTCCATAATTCTTCAAATGTTCACCCTTCACCTCATTCACGTGGTCCTTTGGGCTGGAACGTTGCTACGAGTTTTTTCTATACTGCGGTTACTAGACCGGTAGTGTCTCAGCTTCATGCACTGCCCGTTGTTTCGGGAGTTCATGTACATACTTCTAGAGGTCACATTCCTACTTCCAGAATGTATATTCCTACTTTCGGAGCATATGTTCCTACTTACGGAGTGTCTCATGGGACATCTCATGCGATGACTTATGGACCCTATTATGGGACGCAGTATGGACAGGGTTCTTCACCTTATGGGGGTGGGTATCAACAACCTGCTTACTCTCCAAATTATGGCTTTGTAGCTCCGAATAGTGAAGGTACACCACACTATGGTGCTTCCATGCCACCCTATATGGGTCAAATGGGAGGAGGGCACTATGCTGAAGGCCATGGTGGTAATCAGACCTATGTGAATCAAAATTATCAGGGAGTGGTCCACCGAACTCATCATCCTAGGATTCCTTTCCTCGCAACACTAAATCTTCCTGACTTGTCGATATTGAAATGATCCTGTAGCTCATGACCCAGCTTGGCTGGCTGTCTCTACTAAGCTTCCCTTGGACATACCCATGTTCGAGGGAAAACCAGGAGAGGATCCGAGTGAACATGTTACTACCTCTCACCTATGGTGCTCTTCGAATTCCTTACACCAGGACTCCATCTGTTTAAGGCTATTTCAATGCACCGTTATAGGGCCTGCCCTGAAATGGTATATAGATCTACCTAGGGGGGCATTTGCCTTGTTCGATGACCTAGCAATGGCTTTTCTTAACCACTTCCAGCTACTAGTGTGTTATGACATTGGTACTAAACTCTTGTCGACATTTCAGCAGGATAAAGCCACACATATCTTGGATCATATCCAAAAGTGGCATAGACGAAAGAGGTTAATTAAAGTCTTTATACTGCCAAAATTTCTCCTCGAATGGTTCCTTAAGTCATTATTGCCATATATACTGAAGGATGTTTCTACATCCGGAGTGCAAAATGAGGAACAAGCTATTTTTAGGGCACATGAACTGGACTTGATTTATGCTTAGTCTGGTTTGTTATATGAGATCATTCCCAATGATTCGCGTTCTAGTTTCGACCCCAAAGTTAAACCTGGACCACATTCCAATGGCATTGTTGGTTGTGCAAGTGATAAACCTACAGATTCAGTTGCAAAACAAGTTAGTCAATTGTCAATCAACCAATCTACTTCGGGACAAGCCATAGTTTCGTCTCAACCCACCCAAATGGCGAGTGTACTTTTGGTGCAATCGTCAGACCAGAAGGGTAACCAGCAGCCAAGATTGAATAAGAAAAAGGGTAAGAATAATAATATGGGTGGGAATAGGAATGAGAATGCTAATAATAATGACAATAATGCCTGTAACGTTAGGGGGGACAAGCAAGCTAAACATAAGATTAAATTCCCTTGCAAGTTGTGTAAGGACGATCACCTCACTTACTTGTGCCCTCGTATCGATGAGGCCTCGAGATTCTTGGCACAGGGCCCAGTTGTGCTAACTAACCCTTTACCTCATAATAAAAATATGAACTCGAGGACCCATGATCAGTCTGGTTGTGATAAAGATCCACTGGAGGGTAGTGGTCGTGGTTGCATTAACATGGTACATGTTGCGAAAGTTGTGACCCGTGCGAAGGACTATGGTTCATCACAACCCAGCCCAGGAAAGGAACCTGATCCACCAAGGTCTCCTTTGCATATTGAGAAACCTTTGGATAAACCTGAAGCTACACCTCACATTCCTAAGGGATTCCTTAAGCATTTGGGGCACAATCCTAATGCCTGAGCTGCCCAAAACTATTCAGTTGTCAAGGATTTGGGCCACACTCCTTGCACGATGTCTGCCTTGGAAGTGCTTTATATTTGTCCTTATCAAAGGAAGGCTTTGCTTTCTTCCCTTGGTGTGAATGATGATGATTCTTCCTCCGTGATTAAATTTGAAACCACAGGACTTCAGCCTTGCTTGCCTTACTATGTGTCTCTTTTGATTCACATAGAATGTCTTAACATGACCATCAAGCGCACTGTGATTGACGAAGGAACTGCCGCTTCTATGATGTCTTTATCATGTTGGAAGGGTTTAGGATCCCCTAAGTTGTCTAAATCAGTGACCATGTTAACTGTGCTATATGGGAGTTCATTTAGGCCACATAGGATCCTTCCTTCCCTTAAGGTCCATTTGGGAGGGAAGACTGTTACAATAGAGGTCGAGGTGGTTGATGCGCCCCTTGACTACAATCTCTTGCTGGGTAGGAATTAGATGTACAATATGCAAGCCATTGCTTCTTCCCTATTTCACATTGTATGCTTTCCACTTAATGGGAAGATAGTCATGATTCATCAAACATATTTCAAGAATCCGTCAGCTACCGCATCTTCGGGAGCTTCGATCCCGATCATTGAACACTCTCAGCCTACAATTGGGAGTGTGGGTGTAGGCATGTATCCATCTCTCATGGGAAGCTTTAGTTGTCCTTCACCGATCCTTATGATAGGGTCTAGTTCTGGTGAGGCTTTGACATCTATGAGATCAGTGTCTTTTTGCACGAGTCATATGGAAGATCCTTGGATTCTTCCTACACCGAGTACTCCAAGTGAGCCCATCGAGATGAACATGCCATTGCCTGCAACTATGATAGCTTATTAAGCTAATCTGAAGTATGTTGCAGAGCCCAGTCCCTCTTCTTCGTGGACAGAGGAGGAAGACCCTTATGTGTTGTCGGCATGGGCAATGCAATCTTCTCACGCACACAGCTGCTGTGATAGTGTTTTCCCTTTAGATGAAGCGATTATTGAGGCGATGTCAAGAGTTAAGCCACCATGGGAGGAACTCCATCATAGATCTTACTTTCTTCCCAAGATTGAATGCTTCGAGCATGAGGACTTTAGGGCAGTTTTTATTGAGAGAGTTGGTAGTCCTATGGTTCCATTAAGCTCTCCTAGTCTGATGGTTGATGGAAACATGGAAAACATATCTTCAATGATTCCTATCAATATCTCTCGTGATCTTGGTAGGATAGAGAATGTCTATATTGGGGCAGAATGTTCCCATGCTGAGATTCGAGAATACACTGACCTATTTAAAGTATTTCGTGATATCTTTGCTTGGTCTTACGATGAAATGTCAAGTATCGACCCTTGTATTGTCGAACACAAGATTAAGACTTATCCCAATGCTAATCATGTTTGACAACGCTTGCGTGTGGTGAATCCTAGGAAAGCACCCATGATTAAGGTAGAGATAGAGAAACTGTTGAAATCTGGTTTTATCTATCCCGTTCCTTTGACGGAGTGGGTTTCAAACCATGTTTTGGTGGATAAGAAGTAGGGAGCGATACACATATGTATTTATTTCTGTGATTTGAATCGTGCCTGTCCTAAGGACAATTTCCCCACACCATTTATTGATCAGATTTTGGATGAGTGTGTAGGTAGTGAGGTTTTTTCTTTTATGGACGACTTTTTTGGATATAATCAGATACAAATTAAACCTAAGGACCAACATAAGACTGCATTTATTTGTCCTTGGGGAACGTTTGCATATCGAAAAATGCTTTTTGGCCTTAAGAACACCAGAGCTACTTTTTAGCAGGCAATGACCTTGATTTTCCACGATCTCAAGTCAATTATCAAAGTATTTTTGGATGACCTTGCTACTCATTCTCATATGAGAATGCATCATTCCTATCACTTGAGATTGGTATTCAAAAGATTCTGCCATTACTTGGTTAGGTTAAATCCTCATAAATGCATCTTTTGTGTGAAGTCAGGTCACTTGTTAGGATTCATTGTTTCTAAAGAGGGTATAAGAGTCAACCCTTTGAAGGTTGAGGCAATACTTCAGTTGTCTCCCCCGAAGAATATTTGTCATCTTCAATGTTTGCAAGGCATGGCAAATTTCTTACGGAGATTTGATGTCAATTTTGCTAATTTGACTAGAGGCTTCATGCATCTTTTGAAGAAGGACACCACCTTTTTTTGGGATGAGCGAGGCCAGGAGTCCTTTGATGTGCTCAAGCGAGCCCTAGCATCGACCCCGGTGATTAGTCCCCCATACTATAGCCGTGATTTTCTACTTTATGTGGCCGCATCCATGGAGACAATTGGTATGGTTTTGGTTCAAGAGGATGAGGAGCTCCAAGAGCATGTCATATACTATTTGAGGCAAAACGTTATTGACACAGAGATTCATTATTCTCATGTTGAGAAGCTTGATTTAGCTACCGTACATGTGGTTCAATGGGTGAGACATTAAATTCTCCTTTTCCAGACCTTGGTTTTAGCCCATGTCAATCCATTTCAGTTCATCCTCACTTGAAGGATGACTGGGGGAAAATATAATAAATGGATTGTCATCTTGCAAAAATTCGATCTTGAATTTGTTTCAGAAAAATCGAAGAAAACATTAATTTTTGCAGAGCTTATATTGGATTTCCCAAGTGAGGCCAAGGAGTTGGTTTGTGAATATATGTTTGTCGATGAACACATCTTCTTAATCTCAACTTTAGACCCATGGTATGGGGATATCATTATATATTTACAAACATTGAAGGTCCCTACTCACCTCTCATGAGATGAATGATGATGATTACATCACGTGTCTAAGAATTACCTCATAGTGGATAGCACTTTGTACCACCATGGGGTAGATTCCATTTTACAATGTTGTTTAACCCATGAGGAGGCTGAGGTAGTGCTGAATGATTACCATGGAGGGGTGTGTGGTGGTCATTTATCTGGGCTCTCTATAGCCCAAAAAATCTTAAGAGCGAGTTATTTATGGTCGTCGATCTTTAAGGATTGTGTAGATGCGGTCAAGAGGTGCCACCCTTACCAGGTGTTTGCACATAATATGCACTCGAAACCTGCCCTGTTACATCCCATCATCACTGACTGTCCCTTCACTAAGCGGGGGCTTGATTTTATGGATTGTAACCCAGCTTCAGCTGGGGGGCATCATCATATCATAGTGGCTATTGATTACTTCATGAAATGGGCTGAGGCTATGCCTAAAATTAAATCCGACGGTGAGACAACAGTGCACTTCGTATTCAACAATATTATTGCTCGGTTCATAATTCTGAAAGAGCTTATCACTGACCATGGCTCGCACTTTCAGAATTGTATGATGGAAGAGTTGGCATAAAATTTAGGGTACAAATAAGAGCATTCCTCCTCTTACTATGCTCAAGTGAATGGATAGGTAGAAGCAGTGAATAAATCACTCAAATCCATTCTCCAACGAACCATCGAATAGAGAAAGAATAATTTGCACATCATGTTATATCCTGCTTTGTGGGCATCTAGAATCGTTGTTAAGACTTCCATGGGTTTTTCTCCATATCGACTTGTACATGGAGTGGAGTCGATATTTCCAGTTGAATGCAAGATTCCTTCTTTGAAGCTAGCCGTAGAACTCTTACCAGACACTTCACCATTGGAGGAGCATTTGGTCCACCTTGAGCAACTTGATGAGCAGTGTCGATATGCCTTGGTGGCTCTAGAGGTAAGTAAACATCGCATAAAGGTCCAGTACAATAATTCTATCTATCCAAGGAGGTTTAATGAGGGAGACTTGGTCCTTTCGTGGGATCAACAGAAACAACCCTTGGGGGTAAGAAAGTTTAACCCCATGTGGCGTGGTCCTTACATCGTCAAACGTGTGTTAGAGAAGGGCACTTATGAGTAAACGGTCTTGGCGGAGTATAGAAATGGTCTCTATCTCAAGAAGTACTATGCATGATTTTCAACCAAGGTTGGTTATTGTATATTATTGTACAGTTTTGCATAGTTAGGTATTTTTCTTATAGTGATCAGGTTTGTGATTAGTTTTTGTTTCTTTTGGAAAATTTCAATGGAATCTTCCACCTACATAGGATTCGTGAATGTGTGAGCCATCACACTCAGCAGTCAGCCTCTGTTGCTTGGGTGATTTATACTCCTATGGGTCAGGTACTATCTTCAGGAGGCGTATGTTTGCAGCCATCTTCAAACAATGTTGTTGAATATAGTGTCGTTATTGAGCTTCTACAGGATGCGATTTCACATGGCATTCTCTCTCTTGAGGTACATCTTGATTCGGTGTTAGTAGTGTCATAGCTTAATGGTTTGTACCATGTTAGAGATTCGACATTATTAAGAAGATTCTTACATGTGAGATTATTAGAACGACAATTTGACAATATAACATACATACATATTCCAAGAATTGATAATCAAGTTGATGACTCATATGCTAACTACGTGTTAAATTGGCATTTGTTTCATACACAATAAATTCATCACAAACACAAATTTTTACACATGTAAATAAATAAACCGATCACCATAAAAAAATTTATATAGCATCCAAAATGTGGTAATACATAGTGTCATGATACAAAAATGGGGCTCTTGAACCACCAAGATATAATACACAATAGTACAAAATGTATAACTCCCAGGTATCTAAGCTTGTGGAGGAGAATGAGGGTTGTGATAATGGAAGGTCACTACGGCTCTAGCTAGCCGTCAGAATAATCAAACCTATGCTCATGGTACACCCACCACCTGGCACTACATAGCCTCAGGAAATTCCTCGACTTGCACCATGGGAACCCTGTGTGTCAGCCTCACAAAATTGGTATGAATGCTCTGGAGCGTCCGCTCCGCATCCACACCCATGATATCATCTCCTCTTCCCCTCCATCTATGACAAGGGAATCCTTCAAGCCATTGTGGTCCCACATCTGTAATGTCCCGGTTTTGACCCCGTTGCATTAGATGTATATGATGTATATATTGTAAATGATCATGGTGTGGAGCTAAAGGCCAAGGCCCCACCATTGATCGGTTATGTTATGTTTTGGATTTGAATTCGTCACCGATGGTATATCGAGGCATGTAGCATACGTATGAGTTTATCATCATATAAATATGCATCTATAATTAATTAAATGAACCCGACCAGCTACGATCGCGGCAACTAAAATGAGAAAGAGGCATGATTTTCACAAGGATAAGGGTGGGGGAATTGTCAAACCTTGGCCAATGGGGTAAAAATCCATGTGTCACCTTTCTTTGTTTACCCAACCACCTCCATTAAAGAATTGATGCTTATGGTTGAGGCAGTTAATTGATTTGGGAGTGGGGTGGTAGGACTGTTAGTCCTCACCCACACGCACACTCCACTACAGTTGACTTCACTCACGGAGGCAATTTGACTCTTCCACGACGAGATGAAACACTCACGCACTGCTGGTTTTCTGTCCATCCACACACTCTCCAATTCGTGGCCTCACGAATTTGCTGTTCATCCTCACACAGGAGCGGAAGTTGCTCATTCTCACGCGCAAAAATTTCCTGGGTTTTACCCACGTGGTTTTCTTCTGCGGATCGGCAGATGGCTTGGCTGTATTCTTCCCTCACAGACTGATCCATGGGTCCTACATTGTTGATTCACTCACGTACAGGCTAGGAGACTGCAATTTCTTCCCCATCGTGGTTTATGAATGTTTTACCAGTGACTTCGTTGCCCAAGGGCAAGCTGTTGTTTTCCCCTGTATAAGCTGTAATAGCTGAATAATTGCATCTTGTCCCATGCTGTGAACCGTGTTGGTCTTTATGCCTTGAGCCTGCTGCAGACTGTTTGAATTCATTTTCCCCTGTATAAGCTGTAATAGCTGAATAATTGCATGCATGCAATGGTTGGTCTTCGGACTGTGTAATGAGCAAAGATGGGGGCTTAGTTTTGCTTGATAAACCTGGTGGCTGGAAACCACACAGACAAAGCTAGAGGGCTGGCCTTCTTCTCCATCACCCCTGAATAGCACTAGAAGGGAATGTAGGGCCCGAGGGACTGCATAGCAGAGAAGGGACTGATTCCTTGTGTTGGGTATGAGTGGGTGTCTTAGAGGTTAGGCTAGTTCTGGTGTAGGTGTTCTTGGCTCTGTAATGAGCTCACCAGCTTAGCATTCAGCCTTTCCCAACTCTTGGATGGCCTGATAAACCCAACTGTGTTGGCTTGGCTATGTTTTGTGTATCCTTGGCTATGTGTAAGCCTGCTAGTTCCCTTATTCCTTGGAGAATCATGCCCAGCTTGGGGGTGGCAGCGTTGCTGAGAGATTAAGGAGCTCGCTGGCCTATGGCTGGGTGGAATGTTGTAGCGACATAGCTGGTTGTGGAAGGAGTTCCTCATAAGATAAGTGATCTTGTTCATTTTACTTCTGCAATCATATTTTTCTGTTAATGAAAATGATGAACATGTTGGATGAATGCTTGTTTGAATGTATGATGTTTCCACTGTGTTTGATAGATAATTGCATCTGTGCATGATAAGTAACAATAGCTGTGTCTGATAAACAATGGCATTGGTGTATGTTATTGTAATGCATTTCCCTTTAAGCATTATGTTTTCAGCAATTTCATGCAACCACATGTTCATGGGGCTCTTAGCCCGGGTGGTTTAAGCCACGGGTCGCGTCCTCTTCACCGGTCAGAGGCACGGCGACGTGACAACATCTACATACAAATGGTAGAATTCACTATGTATTGTCACACAAAAACATTTCTTTTGATTCCATTTAATCAAAAAATCCAAAAAAAATCAAAAAACCAAAAATCCGGACAAGGAAAGATGTTATCTTTGGCAGCTGTCGAGTCGTGTCACCTTCGAATAGAGCACTATATATCACATCCATTGGTTTGTTTTATAGTTTGACTTTAGGAACTGTACTTGTTTATTTGAGTTTATCTCCATCGACTAGTTAAGATTCTAGTCCCCATGGAGCCTCTATCGATGCCTCCTGTGTCGCAGAGATGTCTCAGTTTTTATATCGAGTCTATGCTGCCTTTATTCAGTCACCATTCATCATTATTATCTTGTTTGAAGGAAGTTAAAACTTGAGTCGGCCATTCCTGAGTTATCTTGAATTTGCATGTCGGCCATTCCTGGTATAGTTACTGGTTCATGCACCTTATGATCGAGTCCTTCCACATTATACAGATTTGCTGAGTACCTCGTGTTGGATGATGGGGGATGCCTTAGTGCCCTCCTTCCAGCAGATTTCATCCCATTGACTTTAGATCATTTACTCTGGGATTGGAATCTAGATTCATTTTGAGTGCCTTGAGACTTGTAGTCATCAGTGGCAGGTTCTCTCACAATTGACAGTATTTGGGAATACATCAATGTCCCCTGATCGATGGATCCTCTCAAGTGTTCAAACTCAACACATTTATTCACACTTGTTAGTTTGCACTCTAGTACCTTGATTCCCATTTTCATTATTGGTGGGTGATCTCGCATCTGTTAACGGTAT
This sequence comes from Pseudotsuga menziesii, assembly GCA_001517045.1. NCBI lineage: Eukaryota > Viridiplantae > Streptophyta > Pinopsida > Pinales > Pinaceae > Pseudotsuga > Pseudotsuga menziesii. The sequence continues at coordinate 139,933 of LPNX010465800.1, read as the reverse complement.
ACCTCAATGACTAGTAATCAGATGATGGACTACTATGTTCGACCTCGACACCTCTATTCACATAGTAGGACATGTACTCATATTGGTTTGTGTAGAAGACCTTCCATATTGGTGGCATCTCTTATATGCTACCTCCTTGATCGTGCCAGTGTTCATGAGATCTTAGCTCTCATGACTTGATTCTAGTATATGTTAGAAATTTCCAGCTCTAATGGAGATCTTGATCCATTGTATATCTTCAGCCATTATGGAGATCATCTTCCTTTGTATATCTTCATCATGGAGATTCTGATCTATGTATAGTGTACGTGGCGATGACCACTTATGTGATATCTTGTATCATGCCTATTCATGGCCATTGTACTCTTATGTATCCAGGACTACTATATGTATTTGCAGTTATGTGCGGAGTTGTATCATTGTACTATGTTTATTTGCTGGCTGGTCTTCCATTTGGGATCCTTCATCACTCCACTTCTGGGATGGAATTATAATGTATTTCGGCCATCGCATGACCCCTCTGACCTCACACATTAGGGGGCATCTGTTATAGCTGATTTTACCACTCTAGGTGAATCACACTTGTATGGCCTTCCCTTGTCTCTCTGCAGACTCCTTAGACCCCTTAGACCATTTTTTGTCCTTTGATGTTTCCTTGACCATTCCTAAAAACATGTGAAAATTAGTACATACGACTTTTAAACCCCTAATTGCGTGTATATGTGGGTTTGACCCCTAAAATTGTGTACATCGGGATGTGTGCATAATCCAAATCCTTTTGGAGTTTTCCTTGACATGGGTCCAACTCACTTGACTCCTGGCCTTCATTATGCCTTGAGATCGCTTGTATTCAACCTTCATTACCCCTTTGAAAAGATATATAAGGAACTCTATGGTACATTGAAGGCATATGAGAGAATTGAGAGCAAAGAAAATTTAGTCCATTGTTGCCGGAACTTATGCTTGAGTATGCATCCCTTTGTCCCTTGGAGCACTTTTGTGTTCTTCCCAAGCTTTCCTTTTGCTTGTGAGCTTGCTATTGAGAGATGGAGGATTGAGGTGCTGGAGGCCCAAGTGGAAGATTCAGTTTCTTCGATTCGCAGACGTGTCGACGGAGGTTGTATCCATTGTAATCTTTGATTTTATATTAATAGAAATATCTTTTCCTGTCCAATAATGTATGTTTGAATGAATATTTTATCCATGGATGTTTTCAAATGCTTATACATTGTTTATTATATATGCTAGAATAGATCTAAAACCAATATATATAGTATGCTTGTATTGTTTACTTGTTGTTGAGGAAGTAATCTATCAATTCAAGATGAAGTTGGAAAGCTCAACGGGGATCTACTTCAATCATCCGGAATAAGTTACGAGGTCTGATCCTTTAGTGTTAGATACTTAATTTCTATTACATATTGGGAAGGATTGATTTATGGAGTCAAGCTGTCTGTTGTGCCACACCAATCCATAGGAATTTCTCTCCATAACACACCCTTAGTTTCTTTGTACTCAAATGCGGTGCATACCACATAAGTTCCATGAAAATTTTGTCATACTTAGGTATGGACCAAAGTCCTTGCTTCAGTGCATTGAATTCATTTAATTGTCCTTCCAAAAATTCTTTTGACATTTACCTTTTGAAAAAATGTTCCTCAAATAGTTTCCATGACACTTCAGCAATCTCTAATTCCAGATGCGACAAAACTGTCTTCCACCATAATAAGGCATTCCCCTTCAGTATTAGAATTTCCATATGCACCTTCATGTTTGAGGAGTAGGTGCACAACACAAAGCACATTGTGATGTTTTCCAACCATGCCTATGCAACTGTGTATCCCAAGGTGCCATGAAATTCTGAGAACTGGACTTTTTCCAAATCTCATTGTGTCAACTTAAGTGGAGGTATTGGGGCTGCGATTGTTGGATCCAGGGCTCTTTGTCCAACTTTTTCTAAATGAATAAAGAGTGCATTCATTATTCATTAGAATGAGTGTACCATATTCATCACCTCACCTTCAGGTATGCTAGCTTCCTAATTCTCTTGAGGTTGTACTAGAGGTGGTGAAGGGATGTTCGCACTATGTGTTTTGACTCCGCAAATGTTTCCTCCCCTTCCTCTTCTTCTTCGTCGCATTCCTGAATCCATCCTATTATTTTCACAAAGACCCAAGCATCAATAACCAAACCAGGATATATGTTGCATACATCACTATATCATAATCATTAAAACATACAAAAGGATGGTGAGAATAGGCACAAGTGTGGAACCTCTCTCTAATACCATATGTAATATCCTGTGGAGTAAACACTAATTTTTTGGAACACCAAATCATGTGATAACATGGTTAAAGAAGAACCTTGTGCTGGTTATGACTTTGCAGTCAAAGATAGGCATGGATTTTGCCCATTTGGTGAATTTATCAATAGTAACAATGATGTATTCTTGGCCTTTAGTGGATGTTGGGTGGCACTCAAAAAAATTTGGATAGAGTCCAGGAATTCTGGCATAAGACCATGCAAATATGTCTTGAAATTTTTTGAAGAGGGTGGTGAAATAGCTAATCTTCTGCGGGGAACATGAGGTGCCAATGGAAGTGTTTTCAACTACCTTGGGAGTGGTATAGATGACAATTTGAGTGCTTGGATAGATGTTAGAAAAATTCCTTCTTCAAAAGCATTCAGAGTGGGAATAGGATTCTTGAACAAGTCGACATGCTTTGGTGGTAAGAAGTGTTTTGATTCAATTATGTATTGTTGGTATATCATTGGGGATGTAAAGAACGTTTGATGATGGAGGCTATGCCAAGGGGGGGAGTCTAAGTTCATTGCCTTCATTATATCCTAATTTATAGGGAAAATGAATTCCTCAAACATGTACTCATCATACAAAAAATACTCTTACGATATTGTTTCGGTACTTAGGGTGGTGATGGTATGGTTTTGTACTTTCTCTAATGAGTCAGTGGTTTATGGAAACGAGACATTATTTAGGAATAAGATATTGTTGTGGTGACTAGGTAGAGAAGGAGGGAATTGTTCCTGAGAACTACTTGTCGGCTTGGAGGGACCAAATGGTGGGTGGTTCCCCCATGAGAAGAATACCATTGGAAGGTTTTCGTCATTACTACTCTAAGTCGATGTATCATCTTCTTCCAATACCATTGGGAGGAGTACATCTACATGGATGAGGTTGTTTGCAAGTATTTGTTGACCTATTCAAAGGGTGTGGTAAGAATTTGTTAATGGACATTGAAAAGTATGGTGATACATTAACTTACACACTCAACATGGGAAAATAGCATGGACTTGGCTTAAGATGTGAGGAGGACTTATAGTCGATGGTGCATAGATGCTTATGGTATTGATAGGAGTAGAAGGTGTCAGCGAGGCTTCTGGGATGTCTTCTTCCAAGGGTTGATTAAGATGAATTGTGGCCAATACATTTCAAAATCATGAGAGATCAGGGCAATAGTGGGTATAATTCCGACACTGAGAACAAATCAAACACTCCTTGTTGGCACACAAGGATTTGGACTTAGGGGTTGAGGGGTTTGATGTGCCCCCAGTCCTAGTTTGGTGGGCATGTGTGATACTAATAGGGGTTTTGAGAAAGTTTCTTAGCTCTAGTAAGGTAAGGCACATATTGTTTTCATGACCTTGTTTTCCACACAAAGTGCATAGGGGTGTGACCCGCTTGGTAGGTTTGTCATGCATGATTAGTTCTTTCAATGTTTTTTGGGTTGGATCCTTTATGTTAGTCTTAGTTGTGCCTGATGTGCATTAAAGTGCATGGTTTATTATGGGAGGGGATTTAAACTTAGGCTACTTGATACCTCCATTGGTGGGGGTATTCAACTTGGGTTGGTCGATTCCCACATTGTGTGGTTTAATGACTACCAGTTGTGGTTGAGTCATAGGTGGTGTGGGGACACCAAGAGGAATTATAGGGGTGACTCATAATACTAAAACCATATCATAATGTCAAATTGGTTTTGAATCTATTTTTGGAAATGGTGGCATAACGTACCACATCGAGAATCCTAATGTGACTCTTGGGAGTGTTAATTGATCCATAACTGGTGTTCCTTGCACTTCAATAAGGGGGGTGGTACAAAAATGGTATCAAGAACACATGAGGCATTGATGGGTTCAACACTTGTTCCACACCAAGAATCATTGGTGTTTTTTTCAATGAATTTGTTGTGGGCGAAGGAGGGCCTAAATATGCCCTTAAGAGGTCGCAATATTTGTACACACCCAAGATGATTTAGACATATGGTTTTGGATTTTATTCTCCAATTGTGGGTAGAGCATTATCAATATTTGTAGATGCTTGGGATTGTAGTAGCTCAGCTGGTCTAGGGTGACCACCTTCCCATTGAAAGGAAACATCATGGTACCAAATACCGAGGAGGAAAATTTCTTCATGGCATACATGTAACTACAAACCAATAGGATATTGTAGTCTAGCTAGGCATCAACGACTTCAACATCAATCATCACCATTTTTCTTCCTATATCAATGGGGACATTTTGGTATAATCCTCATCATTGGGATGGTATTCCATCATATGCACGAAGAGAGATAGAGGATGGGAATATCTTGGTGGATCCCAATCTCTTCCAATTATTGGAAGACATAATGCATGTGGATTCACCTTCATCAATGATACACCAATGAATGATGATGTTCTTTACCGTGTCTAGGAATTGGAATGTGTATTCGTGGTTCACATTTGTCTAGTTCTAAAGTCATAAGGTTTGCGTCAGAGGGATCGATGGCACCAAGTGCATTAAGGAGTGCCTTTCTTTTTCAAGGGAAATATTGTAACACTTTTAATGTTGACATGATGGCTGATGACTGCAACAAGTCATCAAAAATGATATAATTGTGGGAATAATTCATTTGGGGATTATGAGGTGTAAGTCTTAGTAGTGGTTTTGGTATTCTCACAAATTGTTCCATGCTTGGGTGTGAGATACAGAAAGGTCCTCCTAAAGGGATTGAAGTTTCCCCAAGTACTGGTGAGTATCAACATTGGAGTATCCTTTGGTGTGGGTCTAGAGGTTGATTGACGTCGAGTTCATATAAATGTTTTGGAAGGACCATCACCCAAGGGGTGAGGGTCCAAATGTTGGGTAACCAATCCATGGTTGGTTAATGGTTGTTTCAAAACAGCTTGATGTGGTTGTGGTGCAGGAGGCACTTGAGTTACATTTATTGGTGTTTGTTTATTTTCTCCCACCAACTGTTGGCAGTTGGAGATAAACAAGAAATGGTGAATTTAATGACCATACTCACTGCATATTAAGAAATGGTAGTTGGTTCTTAGGTTGGTATTCTTTCCTTACTTGGGTGAGTTTCCCCCTTGTGTTGGTTGGTTACCTTGGTTCAAGTTCTATTGGGGAATTTGGTTGACCTCCTTACCTTGTTGTTGGGTTATTGTTCTTACCCTTCTTCTTCCTTTTATTATGAGTATTTGGGGGATTGGTGATATTCAACTGCTCGGATTTTTGAGCTTATTTTTGCAAAGACAATTGGACAAAGTTGACACCCATATGAGGCATATGTATCATGCCAGTGGGACATGTGTATGGGTACTAAGAAATATACCCCAGGGGTGGGATATAGGTTGGCTGCGTTGCATATGATATGGATGAAAGCACAGGTGGTGCCATTTGTGTTTGAGGAACCATTTTTACCTAGATTATACTCAAGTAGATAGGTTTATACATTCCTTAATGGGGATGTCCAAATGAGGGATTTGGTATAGTGCTAGTGGGAGATGACACAACAGGGACATGTGGGTCTTGCGCCATCATGGGTGGTGGTGCAAGAGTTGTTTTTGGGGGAAATTTACCTTCATAAGAAGTGGACCCAATAATTCCATTCATAGAACGTGACATTCCTACAATGAGAGGATCTAATGATTGATGTTGAGGAGCATCTGGCAGCATGATGTACAAATAACCTGATTGAGCATAGATAATATCAAAGTGTTGGGATTTGAGAATTGCTTGTTCCTCATCTTGTGGTATTGAGGTGGCTGCATCCTTTGTGATATTTGGTTGGCGTGATTTGAGAAACCAATCCAAAAGGAAGGGATATTGAATGTCAACTTTTCAAAAAGTGTGGCGACGATGCCACTCATGGATGTGATCTGCTATGTGGGTCGCAGTATTTTGTCGAAACTTAGTGATAATTTTGAGGCCAAGGTCATGTATTATAGGTAACTAAAAGTAAGTGATAAATGCAATGGTGATTGTTTGAAAGGTGTTATGAGACTCTTAAGCAAAATTCAAATACCACTTTGTAGCTATATCAGTAAGGGTTCTTTGGAAGAGATAGAGGCATAACAAATATTCCACTATGTTATTATAGGAACATCATAGATGGAAAGACATAATATGGTTGGTTAAATCATCCCATTTCTTCCCCATGAATTTATGGATATCCAACGGAAACTTTTCAAGCATATTGGGGCAATTGGTGTTATGAGCTATGGGGTCATTAACCAACTTGGGTAGATGAGGGAGGTTCAAACTTGCCATAAATGGTAGCTTTGTGTTGGGATATTCCATGTTATTATGTGGATGGTTTTCAGAAGGGGGATACCTTGAAATATGCAGTGATGATATTGATATTTTAGGGAAATATTAAGATGTAACATCGCTTCCTCCTAATGTGGGAGAAGGAGGTGGGGTGTTCCATCTTAGGGGAGTGAAAAAATAAGAGCCTCTTCCACAAGAAGATGAAGCAAAAGGATCAACACTTCCTATGAAGGGAGAGAGTGTATCAAACAGGGTATGTCCTCATCTATATGATCTAATCAAAGTGTCCTAGGAGCATCCTCGATTGGTTCGTCTCCCTCATTTACCATAGGGAGATAAAGGAAAGACATCCTTCAAGAAAGGGAATAGTACATGCACTCTCCGAGATTTCCTTAGGGGGATGGGTGTTCCTAAATGATGGAATTATAGCATGCAAATGAGAGTGGTGGATGATAAATAAACACAATATAGAATAATGCAAAAAATTTATAACCACAATAGATGTAAAATAGTGCAATGAGTGAGTGATATGTGCAAATATGGCTTACTACAGAGATGTTCACATGTCGACTCTTTTTAAATTACAAGTTTATTGAGATTGTATTAAGAAAAGAGAAACAAGTGTAAATTACCTAAAAAGACCTAACATCCTACCTCTAAAATGTAACTAGGCCTCACAAAAGCACAATTGTTGGTGATAATGGAATGTACACAACAATTGACTAGAGGAGGTAACAAAGAGCCATTTCTACTACTGATGGGGCCAATTATCTTATCAAGAATACTTTGCAATAACTCCCAATGGAAAAAACTAATTTTAGGAGGCACCTACACTCCTAAGTGCTCCTTAGCGACGCCCTAAGCCACTATGGTTACCTTGTGTCAAGTGTGGATCATTAGTTAGGCCTGGGCAGTATACTGTCATCTCCATAACAACAAGATGAGTGCCTCATAGGGGAGAGAATGGAATCTATACCTCAAATTTTAGCTCCTTGCTCTCGGTACACTTATTATAGGGGATATATTTCAACACTTGCTTATAGTAGGATTTAAAAGCACCCTATAAGACAACAATTCTATGTTCAAAATTTTTTCCTAATGAATCTAGATTGGTGGGATTTTTTTGGATGCCTATCCCAATAAATCCTACTAAGCTAAGATATTGTTTTGTGACCTCGTGTGGAGGATTTTATTTGGCTTAGAATTTATAATGGTTGTTTCTTAAGGATTTTGTTGTGAATTTAATGAGTGTAAGGGAGGTATTTCATAATTCCCTTCATTTCTGATTCACTAAAATCGTGAAGATCATACTTAAGTGGAAAAAGTCTTTAGGTCCCTTAGAGTGTGCAGGTGGGAAAACACATGTGATGAAAGAAAATAATATTGTTGCAATTAAGTAAAGTGCTCAAAACAAAATGATGGAAATTGTAATTTGAGCAAAAACCAAACTAATGATGATTGCAAAAAATAAATACGAAGTGTGCAATGGAGGTATTTCACCCTGAACTCCCTTTCCTGAATCATATAAATTGTGAAGATAATACTTAGGAAGGGGAGGATTTTTAGGTCCTTTCTTGTGTGCAAAAAGTGAATTCCACACTACTCTAACTAGAGATGTTAAAGAAAAGGAAAGAACCATGTGATATATTGAATACTAGTGACACAATTAAGTCCCATTTGAAAGACTCAAGGGTGATTACCTAAGTTTATTTCGAGGAGAGACCACTTTACTTCATAATCTTAGTCTAGGTGGGATAATTACTATAAAAATAAGTAACCATTGTGAGTTAATTAATTCCTAGTGCATTAGTGAGCACCAATTAGGTTGCAAATTATTGACTGAACATGCATAAAGTCAATAAAGAACATACAACATGGAAATAAAATCTATGGTCATGCTACAATGTGGCATAAAGACTCATTGGTGTGTTGGAGCACGAGCAAAGTGAAACAAAGAAACTTTGTTCCTAGATAGGAAAACAACACATGCAAAAGTATGTTAAAAGGAATTTTCCACACATTTGTCAAAGATGTAAACACACTTTAAGCATGTGAGAGATGTCGGGAAACATCCTACTAATAAAATGGATTAATCGACTGAATGGGGTCTGAATTTCTGGAATGAGAGGGAATTTTCCAGGACTGTAGTTGAAGAGGGTTGCTTCATGTAGATCTCAAGTAAATAACTCTCCAATGCACTCAATTGACAGGATGTGGTAGAGACTGAGCATCCCATACCTCTCCATAAGTAATAAGTAATATGTAATAGAGTCCAATTATTTAATTTCAAGGTAATATTTAGTCCTTAAAATAATTTTCGATATCACAATTTTAAAGATATCACAATGTTAATGATATACATAGAAAAACCTTGTGTTTTCATGGAATTAGACATCAATGGAGTGTAAAGATTAGTTTTTCTTTTCTTTAAGCATCTTTTCCAAGCTAGAAACATGGGAGATAAATACCACCAACAAAATATAACATTGCTAAATCTGTGTTATAAAAGCATCGAAAGATGAGTGTTAGCTACATAGGAAAATAAATCTAGAAATATTATCGTGTTCACTAAAAAGACAACATCACAATAAAAATATCCCAAATATCATAATAAAATATCTCATATGATATCTAAATATATATTAGCACAACATCATCGGAACAAATGATTAAAATCATAGTTATGAACTTGGATAAACAACAAAGATTATATTGAAAATTTTATTAAAAATAAATTATTCAAAGGATAATAACAATATATACTAACAATATATTAATACAAATTCTTAAATATATAATCAAAAAGATACAAAGAATTTTTTATGTCAACCAAAAACACTATTATTACATGATTTAAGAATTCACATGACTACTTTAACCGTTTAGTATAGGTAGAACAAAGCTTCATATTATGTAGGGAATTGGTACACTCCATAAAATTGTTTTATTTTTTAGGGAATTGTACAATGCCTAGAAGTTTCCCATAACATCATGACACTTATAGTTCCCCAAATTCTGATTCCCACTCCCAACCCCATTGCAATCAATGAGAAATATTTATCTACGTGACTTAGCCACCCTGGTCCCTTGCTAGTGGTGATGCCTTCGATTGTAATGAAACCAATGTTGATTCCTTGCATTGTGCTTTTATTATTCCCTTCATTACATTGATATTTTAATGGAGAACCACATAAGCATTTGTTCATTTCAAATGAAGTCCACCAAAAGTATCAAATTGTGTTCGTTTTGGAATTCTCCAACAAAGTCTATTCTGTGAAATCTTTAGAGATGCCAAGTTGGTTAATTTAGAAATATCTTGTGGAATTACTCCACTAAAATTATTTATGGACAAGTCCAACTGCTCCAATATAGATATGTTACTAAGAGAAGTGGGAATATGTCCTTCTAGTTGGTTTATAGATAAATTCAATAATCTCAAACTATTTAGAGTTCCTATACTTTGAGGATTCTCTCAAATAAGATTATTACTAGACAAGTGTAGTGTTTTTGGATAACACATAACTTAAATCATGCTCAAATATTTTCATTACATTTTTTAGTTCTTTATATATTGTATTATCATTAACTTGAAAAAATCATTTAAGTCTCTCGAGATTAGATTGTATGCTTCCACCAAAATTATTGTTGAATAAATCCAAAATTTGTAATCAAGTGAGATTTGTAATCCATTGCGGAATAGTACCATGAAAATTATTATGACCTAAACTAAAAACTCTTAAATTGGGAAAAAAATGATTGAGCAATGTTACTGGTGAAATTGTACCATTCAACTCTAATATTAAGAGCATCCTTAAATGTCCCATACCTCTAGGGAGACTACCTTTTACCCTATTTGAGATGAGATTTAAAATAGTTAAATTACTCAATTTGGTGATAAATTTAGGCACTAAACCTGAAAATGTATTTCCAACCAGATTCAGATAAGTTAACTGAGTTAAATTGGCAATGGCTTCAGCCATGTCACCACTTATGTAATTTTAAGCTAAATTATGGATTCTTTTAGTGTTAAGTTGTATTTTCATGCAAATTTATCTATCGGAAATGATTTCGTATTTGGTAATCAACATCTATGCTAAAAGACCTACAATATTATTGATTATTGTTGTCAAGCTTACAAGAATAGTTCAATTAGAATATTTTAATTATCTTTCTCCATGATTGTAGTCTAGGGAAAAATAGTGTCCAACTTGTAGATTGGTTAGTGGGGATAATATGCTATAGCTACATCCACCTAAGTTCAAAACCCATGACTTTATGTACAAAGAACCTACATGTCACATAGATTTTACAGTAAAACAGAAGCACAAATTTGCCAGAAAACGGAGAACCGATCACAGGAAATAATGAAAATATTTACCAATACTGCAGTTGGAGAGGTTTGATTTATGTAGATCTCAAGTAAATAACTCTCTAATGCACTCAATTGATGAGATGTTCCACAGACTGAGCATCCCATATTTCTCCATTTCACTCAATTTATGTGTCAGAATAAAGTTTGAATTAAAAATCCAAAGAGGTTCTTTTGTACTTACATAATGATTTAAGAGTTCTATTTCACTACATCGACGAGATTGACGCTTTTCATGAACACCACAAGAATTTCTTATCATTATTTTGAAAAATTCTTAAGCCATAAGGAATACGTAACAGAGTCCAATTATTTGATTTTAAGGTAATATTTAGTCTTTCAAATCATTTTTTCTTAAAATGATATCACAATGTTAATGATATACATAGAGAAACCTTTTGTTTTCGTGGAATTAGACATCAATTGAACACAAAGGTTAGCTTTGCATTGCTTTAACCATCTTTTCCTTTCTATAAACATGGGAGATAACTACCACCAACAAAATAGAACATTGTTAAATATTTTTTATGAAAACATCGAAATATGAATGCTCTCTACATAGGAAAACAAATCAATCCATATTACCATGTTACACTAAAAATACAATATCGCAATAAATATCCCATATAATATAAAAAAGGACAATATCACAATAAAATATCCCATATGATATTAAAACATATATAAGCATAACATTATTGGAACAAATAATTAAAATCATAGTTGTGAACATGGTTAAACAACAAAGATTATATTGGAAATTTTAACAAAATAAATTATTCAAAAGATAATAACAATATACTTTATCAAAATAAATTATTCAAAGGCATTACCTAAGTTCAACCCTGGAAAAGGCATTTCTGTGGATGATCACCTACAAAGTTTTTACTTGGATTTAGAACTTTTAGCCCTAGAGCATGAGATGTGGTATGTAGACTCTTTCCACATACTTTTGAAGCTAAGGCCTCTGCCTGGTACATTGGTTTACAAGCAAATTTGATAGCAGGCTAGGATACTTTTTTAAGAATGTTTAAGAGCAAGTTTGGTAGTCAAAGAACCACTACCACTCTCATGAAAGAATTGTTAGCTATAAGCATGGATAATAAAGAAAAGGTGCAAGGTTTTAATTAGAGGTTTGTTGCTCACTTGAATAATTTCAGTGCTACAATAAATCCTGATTAAGAAACTTTAATAGAATACTACACTTCAGCACTTTGTCCTAGCATAGCAATGTTTTTCAAGAGTTCAGTAAAGCCTCATTTAGAGGAAACTTATGAAGAAGCAAATAAAATAGAAGATGAACTTGAAAGCATAAAGAAACACACTGCAGAACCAAAGGTAAGGAATTTTAGTAGTAAAAAACCCTTTATATTAACCATATCTAAGGAGGAACATTCAAGTGAATAGGAAAACATAGTAAAATGGTACAAAAGTTATCAAACAAGATTATCGATCTAGAAAAGGATAAAGAAACCGGTTCAGCCAAGAAATAGTTCAAACCTTATTTCAAGAAAATAGAGGAAGGTGGAACATCTCAACCCCCTATGCATAGTTCTTCTGTTTTGAATTTTACCGAGGTAGGAATGAATCATTTCTACACTTTTCATCAATAACCTCATTCTAAAAGATGTTTCGCACAATGGACTAACACAATGAATCTAGTTATGAATCAAATATTCGATGCTCAAATAACAGAGCCTAAGGTGGAATAAGAAAAAACAAATGAACCAGAATAATTTCATGAAACAACGATGGTCTTATGGAATTGTGCACCTACACTGGGTTTAGATGAAGAGGAGCCTACCAACGAAATTCAACTTTAGCAGTCAATGTTACAACTAGAAGAAAATGATCAATAATGGATGAACGGTTATTACTGCCTAAGATTAGGAAGATACAATAAAGTATGAAGAATATTAGTAGTAATACCAAAATACCACCTAAGTCTGATTTGATCACCACAAAATATAAAGTTACAGTAGTTAGTAAGCCTGTGAAGGTTGTGGAAAGTAAAGCAGAAAGCAACAAGAAAGGTCTAGTAGAATATGATATGGGATATGACATCATAGAAGACATCAAGAAAACAAAAGTGAATATTTATTTATTTGAATTCTGTCACTTACCTCAGCAAAGGAAGAAGCTCTTGGAAGATTTTGATCCACAGCCCACTAAATCCCAGGATGACATTCAGTCAGATAAAGAAATCAATGAAGCTAGCATTGGAGGGAAGTCTAAATCTCAAACTTTTCGTTTTCTACCGTCTTTTGATATTTTCAACCATAATGTGCATAATTTTTTGGTGGATTCTGGAGCCTCATCTAATGTCATGCCACTTTCATTCTGCAAAAATATTAATGGACAACCTACACCATCCTCTTGGAATATCACTCAGTTGGATAGGTTTGCAGTTAAGGTAATGGGAGAAATGAAAAATGTGTTGATTCAGTTGTCTGCAGATGAAAGGATCTTCCAGTTTATAGACATCGTAGTGGTAGATATACTAGAGGCATATGGTTTGATACTGAGCAGAGACTGGTTTGCAAAACTAAATGGTTACTTTGCAACAGATTGGTATCATTTGTGGTTTCCATATAAGAACAACCAAAATATGATTACGATGATGAGAGAACCACACATGAAACATAATGTGACACATTTGGAAGGGAAAAATGAACGCATAAACTTCTCATCTTCGGTCTTGGGTAACTATTTCATAGAAATTGAACCTGGAAATTATCAAGTAGAAGAATCCAGTAGTGATTCAGAAACAAGGTACAAACTCCTTCATTTTTCACGGAGTGATAATATTGATTGTAATATAGTTAATTTAGTTTATAACTTAGAAAGCAACACTAATTATGTAGATTTAGTAGATAGATTTTGGTTATTGTATTTTAACGGTTCCAAAACACAAGAGGGATCAGGAGAAGTTTGTTTCCTTATTGATACTGAAAATAACAATCATTTTCTCTCTTGTTGACTAGAGTTTGAATGTACAAATAATGCAGCTAAGTATGAAGCTCTAGTCCAGGGTTTGAAAAAGGCCATTGAATTTAAAGTAAAAAATTTAAAATTTTTTGGTGATTCTAAGATAATTGTCAGACAAGTTTGAAACACAATTCATTGTCTTTCAACACACTTAAAAGGCTACCAAACTAAATTCTTGGATCTTATAACAAATTTCAATGCTTTCAACATCAGTTCAATTCCTATATTGCAAAATGCAATAGCTTATTTGTTATCTATTTGTGTTGCAAGGTTAGTGCCAACTAAAAACAAATGATCAATTGAATTGATTTCCAGTCCATCTATACCAGACAATGTCACAAATTTGAGAGTATTCGATGATGATCAACAAATCATAGAGTTTTTAACAAATGACGAGACTTTCAATGACTCAGTGATTGATGATGAAGATCATCAAAATAATATTCAAAGTGGAAACTTTATGCCTAAACGGGTAAGAATGTTGGAAGGGATGTTTGATTTGAACAACAGGTTTAGAAAACCTGCCAATGTCAAAGCGAATAGTTCATCTATGCAGTATGAACTAATTAATCTTGCCATAGAGGTTGAACCCAAGTATGTGAACTTGGGAAAATGTTGTTCATCGGGAGAAAGAAGCAAATTTGTCAGTTTGTTTCTACAATATAAATATGTTTTTTCTTAGACATATGAAGATTTGAATACCTATGATACCTGCATCATCCAACATGTCATTCCTATCAAAGCAGGTTTGAAACCATTTCAACAACCACTAAGGAAAATGCATCCCAAAGTAGAACCTCTGATCCCAAATGAAGCGAAGAAGTTACTTTATGCAAACATTATTTTTAGAGTCAGGCACTCAGAGTGGGTAGAAAATTTGGTACCAGTAAGAAATCAATTTGGTGAAATAATATTATGCGTAGACGTCAGGAATCTGAACCGAGCTTCAGATAAGGATAATTATCCAGTTCCACCAATGGAGCAAATCCTACAAATAGTTTCAGGTTCTGAACTGTTCTCCCTATTAGATGGGTTTTTGGTCTATAACCAAGTGTTGGTAGTTGACCAAGATAGGCTAAAAACCACATTTCAAACAAATTGGGGAACATTTGCTTACAAAATAATTCCCTTCGGTCTCATCAACGTAGGAGCCACTTTTCAAAGGGAAATGGATATAAATTTCTGGGGTTTAATTGACCATAGTGTGGTAGTTTATTTGGATGATGTAACAGTTTTCACTAAGAAGAGGGAAGATCATATGTTTCATTTGAAACAAATTTTTGATCATTGTTGAAAATACGGCATCTCTTTGAATCCTAAGAAATGCATCTTAGCAGTATTAGAGGGAAAACTATTGGGCCATATTATTTCAAAAAAGGGAATCTCCATAGACCCAGAGAGAATAGAAGCCATATCCCAGATTCCATTACCCCACAATAAAAAAGGTATGCAATCATTTATGAGTACTATAAATTTTATTCGAAGGTTTGTTCCTCATTTTGCACACATAGTAAAACCTTTGCAACAAATGGTAAAGCATAGTGTACAATTTAAATGGACCAACACAAAGAAGGGTGCCTTTAATAACATCAAAGAAATACTAGCTCACACAACTTTTCTTAAAAGTACTGATTTTGAAAAGTATTTTATCATGTACACGTTTTTCCTCTAATAACTCACTTGCAACAGTGCTCACACATAAAGAAGAAAGGGGAGATGAGTACCCCATATCATTTATGAGAACTGGGTTACAAGGTGTTGAATTGAAATACCATGCCATTGAAAAACACGCATATGCAGTATTTAAAGCAATGAAACAATGCAGGCCTTACATTCTTAAAAATAGAACCAAGGTAATTGTTCCTCACCTGGTTGTCAGAACCCTTTTTGTACAAAAAGAATTGGGTGAACAAAGAGGAAATTGGGTGATAGCATTACAGGAATATGACTTGGAATTCAAACCAGCCATCATTATCAGAGGACAAGGGTTGTCCAATTTAATGGATGAAAGTAAAAACAATGAAGATGATGATTGGGAAAATGAATTCGAATTGCATATGATTGATATGTGTCCTATTTTTACAGCTTCTGAGTCCTCGTACAAAGCTTTGAAACATTAACTCCAACAACAATATTTACCAAAACATTGGAATTCTAAACAAAGAAGAGCACTTCGTTTAATGTCAGCCTCTTACCAAATAATTGAAGGATTTATTTTTGGGAAGAACTATGATGGGGTATTTCTAAGATGACTAGAACAAGAGGATTCCTCTCAAGTTGTTAAAGAATTGCATGATGGTTCTGTTGGAGGACATTTTTCAAGAGACACTACTACCCACAATATTCTAAGAGATGGATATTATTGGCCCACATTGTTTAAGGATGTTCATGCATATGTAAGAAACTGTGAAATATGCCAGAGAGGCGATGGGAGTCTAGAAAAAGCAGTTGGATAATTGCAACCGGTTATTATTGCAGATCCATTAGAATAATGAGGTATTGACATCATCGAAGAAATTAATCCCAACTCTTAGTTACAACACAAATACATCCTCATGACTACTGACTACTTCACGAGATGGGTTGAAGCAATTCCATTACGCAAAGTGAACTAGGACGTAGTAATCAACTTCCTACAAGAAAATATCATGATGAGGTTTGGGGTTCCAATTTCAATAGTATTTGATAATGCATCTTATTTTTTGTCAATTAAGCTTACTGAATTTGCTACTAAAAAACAAATCAAGTTATACTATTCTGCAAATTATTATCCACAAGGTAATAGGTTAGATGAATCAACTAATAAACACCTTATCAGAATTTTAAATAAACCTATTGTAGAAAATCAAATAAGTTGGCATATAGCTCTTCCCAATGCTTTATGGGAAGATAGGGTCAGCCCAAAGAATTCTTTAGGCATGTCTCCTTACACTCTATTCTATGGGAAAGAGGTTATCCTACCCCCAAAAATTTTACTCCCATATTCTCAGTTATCCCAAGCTTCATGAGGCTTTGGTAGAAAATTTTTACTAGCTCGAATGAATACCTTGCTGAAACTTGAAGAGTCTAGGATCAAATCCAAAGA
This sequence comes from Pseudotsuga menziesii, assembly GCA_001517045.1. NCBI lineage: Eukaryota > Viridiplantae > Streptophyta > Pinopsida > Pinales > Pinaceae > Pseudotsuga > Pseudotsuga menziesii. The sequence continues at coordinate 122,933 of LPNX010465800.1, read as the reverse complement.
GAGATTTAAGGACCAACAGGAGGTTGTCAAAAGGTAGTTTGATAAACATAAATATGGGAAGGGAATTTTTGAATTTGGATACTTGGTTCTTAAGTGGGATCACTCACATGATGAAAAGGGAAAGCATACACAGTTTCAACACATGTGGGTTAGCCCATATCAGATTGCTGAAAATTTAGGACCCTCGACTTATAATTTATAGGATTTACAAGGTTGGGAGGAGAATCTTCCTGTTAATTGTTTGGTTTGTCAAACCTTATTTCACCTAGTACCTTAGAAGTCCTTTGTACATAAATAAATCTTGTTCATTTTCATTTATGATTTCTTTTAATATTTTTTGCCTATTTTTTATGCTCATTTACTTTTGTTTCTTTTGTTTACACTTTGCTTTATTTTAATTATTTTCTTAGGTTGTTTTCAAAATAATCCAGCTTAATCTTTGGCACTTGGGGACATGAAAATATGGACAAACTGCTAATATTTTAATCCAAGAACTGCTCATTGGAATTTATCTATACCAAAATTTTGATCAGAAAAAAGATTCTTTAATATGATAGACTGCTGAAGGGAACTTATTTAAAGAACACATTGAAGTCCTATTTTAAACCCTGTAGAAATAACTAAGGTAGATGATCTCTAAAATACTATTTTAGAGATCCGTCCACTTTCACACTAATATATGTCATAGGAAGATCACCACAAAAGACCCACCGAAAGGAAATAGAATGAACAGGTGTATGGTATTCAAAATAATCCCATGCCACGAAATGAAAAGACAAAATGCTTAATATAAAGAGTCAAAATTCTAGAACAAAAAATTTGTATCAAGAAGATGTGTTGGAGAATTAATTCAATAAAATAAAAGGATTCTTCTCTATCCATGAGTTGAAGCTAATTTCGTCACTCAGAGAAAAGGATATTATGGATGGAAGAACCTATATCAAATCTCAAGAGCCAAAAAATAAATCAAGGAATACTCGAAGGACGAAACTCCTAAGCATCAAAAGAATGAAAAAGACATGGGAATGAGGAACAAACGAATTTACCTATCTAAATATGTTATGATCCTGTTGTTTCATAGTCGGAAGAAACCAAATACAGAGGTGAAAAATGAATCTCACATTCTGGCCCCAAAAGAGTTATCGAGACTTTTAAATATTGGTTAACATACCCCAAGGGACTACAATCAATGGGATGTTCTAAATCTTACATTCATGGATAAGTATAGACTTTTAAATAATCTTGAAAAATACTCGGATGATTTTCTCTAATGAAATTCCATAAAGTAGTTTGTGTTTTGAAAGATAGTTTTATCAGAGATTTGTGCTCACCATCTAGTCGCCAATTATTGCTGCTGCAACCACTACCCCAAAAATTTATGATGATTTTAAAGCCCCCTTTGGAATTTTAGCTTTTGATCTTGCCCAAATTACTTTTGCTCTTTAAAAAAAAATTCTTTCCATGACTTAACTTTTTTATTCTGAGTGATTTTGAGGATTGTTTTGCACCAAGTGAAAACTCACTTTTGTCTTGATGTGTCGGAATTTGGATTTTTTCCGACACGGTCGAAAAAATTTGGACTTTTCATCCGATTTTTTTTCGCTGTTTTGCCTGCAGTTTAAGCTCAGTTGGAAATTGTTTGATTTTTTAGCCAACAGTTGCGGTTTGATTTAAGTTTTGGAGTTGGCGAGTTTCAACTAGTTCCATCTGTTGAAGTTGAGGGTTATTTCATCAATTCAGCTGATGGTTGTAGATAAAATTACCATTTATAGCCGACATGATCCGCTCAGACTTAGTTTCACTACCGATCAGAGTTTGTTTTATGAGTCAGTCGAAGACCTTTTTGTCAGATGTTGCCAACAATGTTTTTTGACGGTGTTGGTTATAATTTGAATATCTTTCCGAAGAAAGTGACAAATTCTATAACTTGTACCCTACCTAACATTGCCGAAATCATCGGATGAACCGTGTCGATGCTATTTACGGTTGGTGTTTTGAGGAAGCGAGCCAACAGTTGCAGCATAGTTATGTTTTTTGGAACCGACACAGTCAGAGGATATTTTCTTAACCTCAATGATTCGGGGATGTGCTGACGAGTTTTAGTTTTAGGCACCAAACAATGTTTCTTACGTGCGATGTAAATGCCCCATCAACAACATTTAATGCGTGTTTATTGTTTTTTCTACATACGGTTCACAAGGTTTTGTTTAACCAGCTATTATTTTGTTTTGAGTGCATTCCAGCTGTCGATTTCTTATTGAAGCCCTTGATTGTCTTGCCCAACTTCATGCCCATTCAACATTTTCTAGGTATGCCTCCAACTGTATGTTTTAACTGTTTGGTAAACAACATTTTTTAAAATCACGTTGTGGGATTTTCTATGTTTACGGGGTTAGGTTTTGTTTTTTCTACCTCCACCATGGTTTAAAATAATTTCCCCAACATCTAGGCTTCATTTGTTTTGAGCTATCTAACCCTTGTGGTTTTTTCCCCGAACCGGTTGCATTTAAATCCTCGGTCTCCCTATTTCTTTTGACCTAGTTGCAGACCTAGTGTGGTTGTCCAACTACTCCAAGGTGTTTTTGTCTCTACCACTCAGACCCCTTGTGTGTTAATGATGAGACTGAGGCAGGTTGTTTTTTGTCCGGTTGCTACTCAACAGGTTCATTTTCATCTGCAGTGATAGCATATTAGAGAGGTCCCAAGCTTGAATGGTCGTTGTTGGATTTTGAGTTCCAACCTAGGGTTTTCTTCAAGAAGATTTTTTCCCTTTGTGGTCGTCGCCATGGTTTTAGAAGTTTCAAGGTCGACCTAGGATTATTTGGGGTGCCTCTATTTCTTCGGGATTGTTTCTCTCGGTTGATAATGTTAACGAAAAAGGGTTTTGTTCTACGTAAGTTTTAGAACCTATTTTTTATGTTTCTTAGATGACTGTTTAAAGCCCACGTTTGAGCTAGTATTCCCCATCTCGGTCTAACATTGCCCTAATTTTGGTGCCTGATGATATACGGATTCTCTATACATCACAAGGCCATTTTACGATGCCAAATGATGATTCAGTAAAAGATATATTTTATATTCTCTATGAGTGAAATATTGTGCAGAAAGGAAAATGATTTTTTGGCTAATATTTTTGTATATCTTGCAATTTTACAGTACTTTTTTGTTTTCATATTTACATGAATGCATGGGTTTAACCGCAGGGACACTAAGCAATGTTTTGATGTGGTTTTTCACATCCTTAGTCCTTACTCAACACTATTCCAAAGAAAGGAAAGAAGAAATCCAAGGCTGTTGAAGAGGAGTCAGATTTGGAAATCATGCCTAGAATAGAAATAATTTATGAAGATTCTAAAGAAGTCACCGCAGCTGAACCAAAGTTCAAATGGGGACAAATATATCCGATGATTAAAGACTAGAAATTCCAAGATGTAGGCTTGCAAGATATTCACTTGTATGAAAACATATTGAGACTTGGGATCACGAAGGTATCTACATGACCTGAAATTTTCCCTTGTGCCGAGGTGATCGGCTGGATTTTACCTAAAACAAACATAAATTCTATGATCATGTATAATGTCAAAAGAAAATATTTTTCCTCCTTCACTTCTACATACCTCGCCAAATCTTGCATTCTACCAGTCCCAAAAATCAATATGATGGATGATTCGATAAATAGTCAAAGCTTAGACTATATCGAATGCGCAAAGATGATGATGATAATTGGAAATCCATTTCAACAGAAGGCTTCTAGCGAATATGAAACTAATAGCTTGCACACTCCACATAGACTTGTATCCTTGATGCTCAATAGAATATTCGATAAGTCCAATGGGAAGTTCTATAAAATAGGCTAGATCCCACTAATGTATCATGTAACTAAGCAAGGTACCATCTTCAACTGGGAAGACATTTTGTCAACAGGTTTTCTACCTGCATAGGTGCTGGAGTTAGAGGACTACACCAAAGAAAATTAGAGTTCTACATGGGCTCATATCTAATTGATTAAATCTTGTTTCCGTACCCATTCCCAAAACTAAATTGTAGTTGGAATGAGTCCAAGACACCCATTTACACTGCATATCAGATCTTATGGGTTCATAAGTATCACAGGTTTTACAAGCTTATCTGTGAGGAACTTCTGATGCCACTTTACTAGTTAATATTCCTTGAAGAGTGCAAGTGTATGTCTGAAAGTGCACTTGAAGTTATAAGTGAATATGGGGATTATTGTTTCTTTGAAGAAGGAACATATATGAGAATGTACGAAGCGACTAGAGCCCCATCACTACTTCCTGAGTATGTCACTGATTACATTGTGCATAAGGAATGTAGTAAGACAATTTTTTTCTAAATGGAGTCGGGAATTTTTTGTTTGACATGAAGAATGCGGTCTACCCACCAATGCCTTTCTATGTTGTCAGATACAAGTTTTCAAAAGTGAAGAACGGGATAGATTTTGTGAAGGACTTAGAAAATTTCCACTTCGGCAAGAAGAATTTATATGGGAATGATTCCTAGGGTAAGGTTGCCGCACATTGTGCACTGATAAAGGTAAATTTTGAATACTTTGATCACTGTGATAAGGATGAATAAATTTTTAACAATCCATGTAATATGAGTGCTTTAAATAAGCGAGTCAGACAAAAGAATATAACAACAGTGGGCAAAGGAAGCAATAGTAACACTACTGAGCAACAAAAACTGAAAGAAGAAGCTTCCAAGAAGAAGAAACCTAGAGGCCCAAAGATTAGTTGAAGAAATAGAGAAATTAGTAGCCGAGGAGGCCCAAAGGAAAATAGAAGAAGAAGAAAAAATACAAATAGAAGAAGAACAAAGGAAAAGGGAAGCAGAGGAGAGGATATAAAAGGAATGAGCTGACGAAGAAAGAGAAGGGACAGAGAAGGAAGTTGAGGAACTAAGGATAAAAGAGCAAGAGGACCAAGTTAGGGAGAATCGGGAATGAGATGTTTCCCAGGACAATCTAGAAGTTCTTACTTCTACCTAAGGAGACATAATAGCAGGAGGTTATCCCCCTCTTGCATAGTTAGGGTTAGTACCCTTCATCCCTTCCAAATAAAATGCAGTTGCAAGCCTGGATAAGGCAGTTTTCGATCCTAAACAAAAATCCATTGTTTGGAGGGTCGAAAAGAAGTTAAAGGTGGGAACCCAGCCTAAGGTAATCACAGTTACTGAAAGACCTGTCATGAAAGGTAATGATGAAGATCCGCTACTGATGGCTTTGATTAGTGTGGTAGCTTCTCAAGAAAATGATTATAATGTGGAAAAATTGGAAGAAAGTATAGATTAATACAAGGAAAATATGGTAATACTGAAGGATAATCTGATGAAAGAGAGAGGAGAAGGCCAAAAAATGAAAATAAAACATGAACCCACTCTTTCATAGTTCGAAATACTACAGGAGGCCTACCATGTTTTGGAATTAGAAAAGGATGCCTTGGTACTTTCGAATACCATCACTGATGGAGAAAAGAAAAAACATGAAAATAGGATTTTTGAGCTAGAGACACAAAAGGCTAAAACTGATAAACAAGCTGAAGAGTTAAACGCCCGAGTAGAAGAGTTAGAAGCACGAAATAATTCCTTGGAAACTCATCTCAAGGAAGCAAATGAACGGCTGGTTGATGTTACCCCTCTCTGAGAACATTCTTTCTTGATCAGGAGGAAAACATATCAGGTCCAACTAAAGCTTGCTAAAGAATTTTATAAGATTAAACAGGATGAAAAAATATTGCAGGAAATATCGATGATCTCAACCAATTTCAGAACAAATACACTAGAATTTGTAGAAATTCGTCAGGGACAATTGACTTCGATAGAAACCAATTCATCATTTCTAAATCAGTTTCCATAGAAGACAACTAAGAACCTGAAGATAGAATTCAAATGGCATGGATTTCACCAGCAAGGCCACTGCAAGATTAATTGTCGAGGTTGGGAAAACTTTGGAGAGGTGTATGGATTTTTATAAGAGGGTGCTCACAACACATAATAGATTTCAAACCTATGTGGCTAAAAGAATCCCATATTTTTCTAACCATGACAAACATTTGAAATACCTCTAGGACAGATTGCAGGAGGAGGTGCTTATCATACAACAGGTTAAAGGAATTACTAAGAAAGCGATAAACAGTTTGGTTGCACAAGCAACTGTCATTAATTGTCTTCTAAAGGAACAACAGAGGGTAACTCCACCCAAAACACCTGAGATAAAGTCATAGCTAGCCATACATGAATTCATAGATAGATTGTTGGAGCCTATGGACTTCAAGACAATCGCTGCAGAAGTTGTTTCCTAGAAAGAACTCACTGGAGGGTCAGCTGGGTCATCCTAATTTTTGTCCTATGTGCATGTCTCACCATTTGTAAATTATTTTATTTTATTTCTATTTTTCTAGTGTGAGTCACTAGAAGACAAATTTTGTAAATCCAAGAGTCAAGGAAGCCTAAGAGGATGGGGTGGCTGAAAGGTCATTTGTAAAATGTATAAATAGGGGTAGAATAGATATTAGAATGGAATTTTTCTAGTGGACATATAACGAAGCTATTTGTATGAGAACTACTTCTTTTATGAATAAAGAGAACCGAATTTTGTTGGAAGAAGTACTATACGAGTTTCCAAATGGATTATGTGGATTGCTGAATGTTGAACTGTTTTTGTTTTAGCATGCTACATAACTGGTAAAATAGATTTAAAACACTCATTTAACTCTACAGTAGTTGGGCCACTAACCGGACAGATTCCCCATTCCAAACAATAAACGATCTAATTGGGAATGATTATTGGGGATAATCCCTACTGTAGGTACCTGGGATTTTTGAGCCATCAACAAAATGATAACATCATAATCAGAGCATAAGCATGATAACATCATAACAACATAATAAGAGAATAATCATGATAACATCATAGCATCATAATTAGTATATAATGAGTTCTAACATGCCAAAATATAGTTTACTCAGTCTAGCTGAGTCCACAGATAATAAGCAAATACAGTGTCTCACTTACAAACATGCCTAAGTAAAAATACGGGGCGTTACATCATATTTGGTGTTCATCAATTAAGAAAACTACCCAAATCAAATATTAAGAACTATATCTCAACACAATGATAAGTTTGCTACTATGTGATTTGCAATTTTGAAGATCGGAGGTTCCACTATCATGTATAAGGGTGGAGTGTTAATTAACATGTACCTAATATGGATTAGTATGATTTGATATTCAATTCCAAATGATGATAATCAACCTTAAACACATTACTTAATAGTAAATTAAATAGTGCTTGAGATTCAAATTTAAAAAATAAAATGTTTTTTTTAAGTATTAATTCATAATAGATTTTTTTTCCAAAAAAAAATAAAATTCATTAATTAAAGAAAACTACATTCTTTAGTACCATACAACAAGAGACTATAAAAAATATTAGAATCACATAATTTAATAGGCATTTCAACCATCAAACTCTAATGCTCCAGATTCTTTCTTGGAACTATTGGGGCTTTCCATGGAACAAACACCCCAAGCTAAGTTGGATGTAGAATGAAGTTGATATTATATTGTTAGTTGAAACTTGGGAGCAGGAAGAGTATAAGGTCCCTAACATAGATGGATTTTTTCTATTGTCAACCTAGAACAAGCGATCCTATCATAGAGGCATTGGGGGTATAGCCTATTACAGTATCAAGAACATCTCCCCCCATGCTAGGATTTATAAAAAAGACCCTTGCAACCAATATATTTGGATAAAGGGAAAAATATTACAGCATCTCTTTGAATCCTAAGAAATGCATCTCTGTAGTATTAGAGGGGAAAGTATTGGGCCATATTATTTCAGAAAATGGAATCTCCATAGACCGGGAGAGAATAGAATCCATATCTTAGATTCCCTTACCCCATAATAAAAAAGGTACCCAACAATTCATGGGTACTATAAATTTTGTTCTAAGGTTTGTTCCTGATTTTTCACAGATAGTAAAACCTTTGCAACAATTGGTAAAGCAAAGTGTACAATTTAAATGGACCAACTTAGAGAAGGGTTCCTTTATTAACATCAAAGTAGCAATAGCTACCTTTTCTTAAAATTATTGATTTTGAAAACAATTTTAACTTGTACACTTTTGCCTTTGATAACTCACTTGCAGAAGTGCTCACAAAGAAACAAGAAAGGGGAGATAAGTACCCCATATCATTTATGAGCACTAGGTTACAAGGTGTTGAATTGAACTATGATGCCATTGACAAACATGCATATGCAGTATTTAAAGCAGTGAAACAATTCAGGCATTACATTCTTAAAAATAGAACCAAATTAATTGTCGCTCACCTGGCTCTTAGAACCCTTTTTATACAAAAATAATTGGGTGACAACATTACAGGAATATGACTTGGAATTAAAACCAGCCACCATTATCAAAGGACAAGAGCTGTGCAAGTTAATGGCTGGAATTCAAAACAATGAAGATGATGATTGGGAAAATGAAGTTGAATTGCATATGATTGATATGTGTCCTATCTTTATAGCTCCTGAGTCCTGGTACAGAGATTTGATACTTTACCTCCAACAAGGATATTTACTAGAACATTGGAATTCTAAACAAAGAAGAGCACTTTGTTTAAAGTCAACCTCTTACCAAATAATCGATGGAGTTATTTTTAGGAAGAGCTATGATGGGGTATTTCTGAGATGCCTAGAAGAAAAGGATGCCTCTAAAGTTGTTAAAGAATTGCATGATGGTCTTGATGGAGGACATTTTTTAGGAGACACTACTACCCACGATATTCTAAGAGCTGGATATTACTAGCCCACATTGTTTAAGGATATTCATGCATATGTAAGAAAGTGTGAAATATGCCAGAGAGGCGGTGGGGGACTAGCAAAAGCAGCTGTACCATTGCAGCCGGTTATTATTTCAGAGCCATTCGAACAATAGGGTATTGACATCATCTAAGAAATTAATTCCAATTCTTTGTTACAACTCAAATACATCCTCTCGACTATTCACTATTTCACAAGATGGGTCGAAGCAATTCCATTACGCAAAGTGAACGAGGACGCAGTCACCAACTTCCTGCAAGAAAATATCATGACCAGGTTTGGGGTTCCATTTTCACTATTCTTTGATAATGCATCATATTTTTCATCAATTAATCTTATTGAAGTTTGTAGTGAAAAAGGCAATCAAGTTACACTATAATGCAAACTATTATCCACAAGGTAATGGGTTAGCTGAATCAACTAATGAACACCTTATCATAATTTTAAAGAAAACTATTATGGAAAATCAGAGAAGTTGGCATATAGCTCTTCCCAATGCTGTATGGGAATATACGGTCACCCCCAAGAATTTTTTAGGTGTGTCTCATTACACTCTTGTCTATGGGAAAGATACTACCCTGCCTCGAAAATTTTTACTCCCATCTTCTCAGTTAGCCCAAGCTTCACAAGGCTCTCGTAGTAAAGTTTTACAAGCTCAAATTAATACCTTGCTGAAAATTGAAAAGTCTAGGCTCAAATACAGAGAGATATTTAAGCACCAACAGGAGATTGTCAAATGGTGGTTTGGGAAGGGATATTTTGAAGTTGGATACTTGGTTCTTAATTAAGTGGGATCACTCGCACGGTGAAAGGGGAAAGCATACGAATTTTCAACACCTGTGGGTTGGACCATTTCAGATTGCTGAAAAGTTAGGACCCTCGACTTATACGTTATAGGATCTACAGGGTTGGGAGGAGAATCTTCTTGTTAATGGTCTTGTTCTCAAACATTATTTCACATAGTACCTTAGAATTCCTTTGTACATAAATAAACCTTGTTCATTTGCATTTATGATTTCTTTTATTATGTTTTGCTTGTTTTCTTTATGTTGATTTACTTTTGTTTCTTTTGTTTAAGCTTTTCTTTCTTTCAATAATTTTCTTAGGTTGTTTTCAAAATAATCCAGCTTAATCCTTGGTGCTTGGGGATATTGGAATCTAGAAAAACTGCTAATATTATAATCCAAGAACTGTTCATTGGAATTTATCTATACCAATTTTTTATCAGAACAAGATTCTTTATTCTGATAGACTATTGAAGGGAAGTTATTCAAAGAACACATTCAAGTCCTATTTTAAACCCTATAAAATAACTAAGGTAGATGAGGTCTAGAATACTATTTTTGGGCTCCATCCACTTTCACACTAATATCTGTCATAGGAAGATCACCACAAAAGACCCATGGAAAGGAAATAGAACAGACAGGTGTATGGTATTCAAAATAATCCCATGCCACGAAATTAAAAGACAAAATGCTTAATATAAAGAGCCAAAATTCCAGAACATAAAATTTGTATCAAGAATATGTGCTGAACAATTAATTCAGTAAAATCAAAGGATTGGTCAAAAGGCTCTTCTTTGTTCATGAGTTGAAGCTAATCGTCACTCACACAAAAGGACATTATGGATGGAAGAACCTAAGTCAAATCTCAAGAGCCAAAAAAGAAATCAAGGAAGACTTGAAGGACAAAAGTCTTGAGCATCAAAAGAATGCAAAAGGAATGGGAATGAGGAACAAAAGAATGCACATGTCTAACTCTATTACGATCATGTGGTGTCATAGTCAAAAGAAACCAAATACAAAGGTATAAAATGAATCTCACATTTTGGCCCAAAAAGAGTTATCAAGACTTTTAAATCCTGGTTAACATACCCCAAGGGACTACAATCAATGGGATGTTCTGAATATTACATTCCTGGAGAAGTCTAGACTTTTAAATAATCTTGAAAAATACTGGGATGAGTTTCTCTAATGAAATTCCATAAAGTAGTCTGTGTTTTGAAATATAGTTTTCTCAGAGATATGTGTTCACCATCAAGTCGCCAATTGTTGCTGCTGCAACAACTACCCCAAAAAGTTTGATGATTTTTTATCCCCCCTTGGAATTTTAGCTTTTGATGTTGCCCAGATTACTTTTGCTCTTTAAAAAATTTTGCTTTCCATTACTTAAATTTTTTATTCTGAGCGAGTTTGAGGATTTTTTTGCAGAAAGTGAAAACTCACTTTTGTCCCGATCTGTCAGAAGAAATTTTGGATTTTTGCCGACACAGTGGAAAAAAGTTAGAATTTTCATCCGATTTTTTCCATCCCTTTTTCCCATGGTTTAAGCTTGGTTGAAAATTGTTTGGTTTTTTAGTTGACAGTTGCGGTTTGATTTAAGTTTTGGAGCTGACGAGTTTTGGCTGGTCCCATCTATTGAAGCTGAGGGTTAATTTCATCAATTCAGACGATGGTTGTGTATAAACTCACCATTTATAGCCGACATGATCAGCTCGGACTTAGTTTCACTACCAATAAGAGTTCGTTTTATGAGTTAGACGAAGACCTTTCCCTCATATTTTCCCAACAATGTTTTCAAATGGTGTCAGTTATAATTTGAATATCTTTCCGAAGGAAGCGACAAAGTATATAACTTGTATCTGACCTTTCGTTGTTGAAATCATCAGATGAACTGTGCTGACATTGTTTGCGGTTGGTTTTTTGATGAAGCGAGTCGATAGTTGTGGCAGATTTAGGTTTTTTGGAGCCAACACAGTCATAGAATATTTCCTTAACCTCATCGCTTTGGGGACGTGCCGATGAGTTTTAGCTATAGCCACTAAACGGTGTTTCTCCCATGCAATGTAAATGCCCGAGAAACTCCATTTAATGCGTGTTTGTCGTTTTTTCTATATATGGTTCACAACATTTTGTTTAACAGGCTATTACTCTGTTTCAAGAACCATCCAGCTGTCGATTTCTTATTGAATCCCTCAATCGTCTTCACCAACTTCATGCCCTTTTAGCATTTTCCAGGTAGAGCTCCAACTATATCTTTTAACTATTTCATAAACGAAGTTTGTTAAAATCATGTTGTGGTATTTTATGTGTTTACCAGGTTAGGTTTTGTTTTTTCTACCTATACCATGGTTTAAAATCTTTCCCCAAACATATGGGCTTCATTTGTTTTGTGCTAGCTGACCCTTGTGGTATTTTCCCTAAACTGGTTGCATTCAAATCCTCGGTCGCCCTATTTCTTTTAACCTAGTTGCAGACCGTCGTGGTTGTCCACCTGCTCCAAGACATTTTTGTCTCTACCGCTCAGACATCAGCCATGGATAGCTCAGACCCCTGGTGTGTTAATGATGAGACTTAGGTGGGTCGAGTTTTTCTACGTTCGCTACTCAACTAGTTCATTTTTGTCTGCAGTGATAGCAGATTAGCAAGGTCCCAAGCTTAGAGGGTTGTCGTCAGCTTTTGAGTTTCGGCCTAGCATTTCTGTCAAGAACCATTTTTTTCCTTTGTCTTCATTGCCATGGTTTTAGAAGTTTCATGGTCAACCTAAGCTTATTTGAGTTTCCTCCGTTTCTTCTTGATTGTTTCTCACGTTTGATAAGGTTAGAGAAAAAGGGGTTTTGTTATGCGTAAGTTTTAGAACCAGTTTTTGATGTTTCTTAGTCGACTATTCAAAGACCACGTTTGAGCTAGTATTCCCCATCTTAGTCTAACCTTGCCTTAAGTTTGGTGCTTAAGGATATACATATTCTCTCTGCATCACAGGGTCATTTTACAATGGCTAAAGACAATTCGGTAAAAGATATATTTTATATTATCCATGAGTGCAATCTTGTGCAAAAAGGAAAATGATTTGTTGGCTAATCGTTTTTGTATATCTTGCAATTTTATAGTAGTTTTTCATTTTCATATTTACATGAATGCATGGGTTTAACTGTAGGGACACTAAGCTATGTCTTGATGTGGTTTTGTCACATCCTTAGTCCTCACTCAACACTATGCCAAATAAAGGAAAGAAGAAATCCAAGGTTGTTGAAGAGGAGTCAGATTTGGAAATCATTCCTAGGATAGAAATAATTTATGAAGATACTAAAGAAGTCACTAGAGCTCAACCAAAGTTCAAATGGGTACAAATATATCCCACGATCAAAGACCAGAAAATCCTAGATGTAGGCTTGGAAGATATTCCCCTATATGAAAACATATTGAGACTTGGGATCATGAAGGTATCTATATGACCTGAACTGTTCCTTTGTGTCAAGGTGATCTACTAGATTTTACCTAATGAAAACATAAATTCTATGATCGTGTATAATCTCAAAGGAAAATGTTTTTCCTCCTTCACTCCTACGTACTTAGCCAAAGAGTAAAATATACCTCATCAACCAAATAATCCTAATTGTTTACCTTTTTTCTACTCACCTTCACACTACATGTGAGATGGTTGGTTCCGAAAGGCAAGTACTAGGTACACTTGGAAAAATCTTGTTTCTCCTAGATAAAAGCTATAAAAGTATCTCTTTTATAGAGAATCAAATCCATTTTATTGTGCCAATGATAGGAAATCCTCCATGCCCTAGAATAATGAGGTGGCAGTGATGATCCTATGTTTGTTACCAGTTCCCTAGATTATTGTCTGAAGCAAGAGAGAGAGAGGTGAGGTTAAAGGCTGTCCCATAAACCATCCCGCCCACCAGAGCTGTAGTGAGAGCAAGTCTTCATGGGGCAATTGTCACTTCTTATGGACCTGAACCTAGGTGATCTATCCATGACCATGATGAAAATTGCAATCTACCAGTCCCAGAAGTTAGCATGATGGATAAATGGATAAATAGTCTAAGTTTAGACTATATTGAATGCATAAAGATGATGATCATAGCAGGAAATCCATTTCGACAGAAGGCCTCTGGAGAATATGAAACTAATGTCTTGTGCACTCCACACAGACTTGTAGCCTTGATGCTCAATAAAATCTTCATTAGGTCGAATCGGAAGTTCTATAAAATAGGATAGATCCCACTAATGTATCATGTAACTATACAAGGTACCATATTCAACTGGGAATAAATTGTTGCCAACAGCTTGGATACCTACATAATTGTTGTAGTAAGAGGACTACTCCAAAGAAAATAAGAGTTCTACATGGGCGCATATCTAATTGATTGCATCTTGTTCCTGTACCCATTCCCAAAATTGAACTGTAGTTGGAATGAGGCCAAGACACCCATTTACATTGCTTATCAAATATTACAGGCTCATAAGTATCACACCTTTTACAAGCTTATCTGTGAGGAACTTCTGATGCCACTTTACCAGTTAATAGTCCTTGAAGAGTGCAAGTCTATGTATGAAATTGCACTTGAAGTTATAATAGAATATGGGGATTATTTTTCTCTGAAGAAGGCACATATATGAGGATGTACGGAGGGACCAGAGCCCCATCACTACTTCCTAAGTATGTCACTGATTACATCGTGCATAAGGAAGCAGTGAGATAGTTTTTTTTGGATGGAGTCAGGAATTTTTTGTTTGACATGAAAAAGGTGGTCTACCCACCAATGCCTTTCTATGTTGGCAACTACAAGTTTTCAAAAGTGAATAGCGCACCATATTTTGTGAAGGACTTAGAAATTTTCCACTCCGATGAGAATAATTTCCACATGAATGATTCCCAGGGTAAGGTTTCCACACATTTTGCATTGAACAAGGTAAATTTGGAATACGCTCATCACTATGATAAGGATGAAGAAATTTTCAAAAATGCATGTAATATGATTGCTTTAAATAAGTGATTCAGACAAAATATTATAACACTAAGGGGCAAAGACAGCAGTAGTAACACTACTGGACAACAGAAAATGAAAGAAGAAGCTGCCAGGAAGAAGAAAGAAGAGGCCCGAAGATTAGTTGAATAAGCATAGAAATTAGTAGTCAAGGAGGCCCAAAGGAAAAGAGAATAAGAATAACAAATACAAAGAGAATAAGAATAAATGCAAAGGGAAGTAGAGGAGAGGATGCAAAAGGAATCAACTGACAGAGAAAGAGAAAGACAGAGAAGGCAGCTGAGGAACTGAGGATAAAAGAGCAACAGGACTAGGATATGGCGAATTAGGAACAAGATGTTTCCCAAGACAATCCAAAAGTTCCTCCTTCTACCTTAGGAGACATAATAATAAGATGTTATCTCCATCTTGCAGAGTTAGGGTTAGTACCCTTCACCTTGTTGAAACAAAATGCAATTGCAAGCCTGTATAAGGTAGTTTTCAATCCTAAACTAAAATCCATTGTTTGAAGGGTCGAAAAGAAGTTAAAGGTGGGTACCCAACCTAAGGTAACCACAGTTACACCTAGAACTTGAAGTCACTACTTGGTTCAGTCCACTCGAGGTGGCCTCACAAACTACTCGAGAAGGTGCTTGTTATGAGAATAGACAATTAAGAAAACAATCCATTTTACAACTATTCCAAACAAATTTTTACTTAAATAACTGAAATAATATTAATAAACAACATAGATTATAACAATAGATATGAGTTATTACTTTGTTGAGTTTTTCTATTGCTGTCGATATTTGCTTCTGTTGTTGAAACCTTTGTTGCAAGCTCCTCGATGGATTTTCAATCACGTTAAACCCATCATTTTCCTCCCTACAATTCCTTGACCAATACTCTCCTCCCCTCGGGACACTCAAGCTCGATGAGGCTGACAACACTTAACTAGTAAAGGAAGTACCATGCCATATTGCTGTTGGGGTGCTCCCAATATCTCTAACATTGTACTGAACCACACCATCAACCACAGTCACCATAGAGAGCCACAAAACCATATATGTGTTATAAAACTAGGGCAGGTCAAAAGATACGACATGCTTTCATTTTCCTTTTTGTTAAAACCTATGCATTTCATGCACCACATTTAGTTAACTAACTATTTCTTCATTTACCCACCCTCTTTTTAGTTATTATAGGTTATCTTGTTATTTTTTCATTAGTTAGGATTTTTCTTTAAATGTTAGTTCCTTACTTTACTCTCTTAATTGTATTTCTTGATTTAGCTTTATTTAGTTTCATTTCACTTCATCGATTTATTTTATTATTATTATTATTACTATTTTTATTATTTTTAACTTACCAAAATTCTACTAAAATTTCTTCTAAACATTTTATTAACCCCCCCTATTCAAAATTAATGTTTATTACTATTGCATTCTCGTTGTGACCAATATTATCAAGGTGTCATGCTTCTTGCATTCCCTTCTGATAATTCCCATAGGCAGGGAGTTGGTATGCCGACTGAGCCAATGTTACCTCAACTCTCCTACCCTGTGGATGGCCAGGCGGTTCATGAGAAATAAGGTCGGATCCTTATAGCATGCCCCCCAATATGATCTTCATGAGTAACCGACTCGTGACCTACCCTCACGACACATGCATCTGATGATTTGGAGTTGTCCTCACTCTATCCAAAGCTCACTAAATTGTTCATTTGCTAGACTTACAAGTATAATTTTTCATCCCCGTCACTTGATGTTCGTTGATTGGAAATCGTAATCCCATTACCTACACATAAAACAACATGTGCATCAAATCTTATAAAAAATATTTCAACCATAATTTGAACATCGAATCGACATCACTTTTTTAGGGTTCTTCACTCTTCCAAAGTCCATGCACCTCAGTGCATCCAAACATAACACAATTAAATCATAATATAAACAATATTTATATCACCTTCCATAGTTGTCAACTCAGCTAGAGTACTTGTATACTGAGATTTTCTTGCATCTCGCGCAACTTTCTTTCCTATCACACTTGAAAAACGATCAGAGTACATGCTAGATATGACATAAGTTATTTCAATCATTCATAAAAATTATACAATATTCAATCATTGTTGAAAACATCACATGATTCTTCATTCATAAATGGAAATCATAATATAACTGCATTCACATTTGACCAATGTTGACATCATTTTCATAGTCCTAGCTATTCATCTTTTAACAATATGTCAAGAAAATTCCTCATAAGTTATTTTTCATAAGAAAATAATTATTTCACACATATCCAAGCCATCCAAAACCAAATTCCCTAACAAATACGTCCATACATAGTTTTAGAACTCAAAATACAACTAACTAGGTCACTCGTCACAAAATTGCCTCAAAGAATAGTTATCATAATCTCAAAAGGAAAGCAGGGTGCTATATACACCTCCACTTCAAGAAAATTAATCGTGAAGTTCTAGAATAAGTACAAAAACTGTATATGCATTTCAAATGCATCCTCCCAGGTCATGGAGCTAGGACTATAAATATCCCACTACACCTTCACCTGATCGATTAGTCAACGTCATAGCTATCGAGTTTGTCAATTTAGAATACAAACATGTTCAGCCAGAAGTTCCCCTCATCCGAAATCTGCAAATTGATAAAGTACACAATGTGATATGCGTCGACATATATTGACATAACACAAGAAACTGAAAAACATCATGCATCCAACTCAATGATGATGGAAATGAAAGACTGTAAGCAACCGTTCTCTATCTTTCAGTAATCTCAAATGTCCCTACAAACTGTGATGACAATTTGGATCCCCTGTCAAATTTGATGGATCTCTTCTGTGGCCTCACCTGCAATAAAAATCTATCCCATGCGCATCGACATAAATTTTTTGTTCATTTTGAAGCTCAGTCGTGCTCAGATGGATTGCATTTGTTCTTCCTTTTCTTGAATCATCTCTAGACCTACCAAGACTCTATCTTCCAAACTATCTCAACTCAAATGGTTCCATTTGAATAGATCTATGGTAGATATTATTGTAGGAAAATTCTATCAATGGTAAGTACTCTTCCCAACAATCATGTTGATCCATGATGTACATTTGTATCATGTCTTCTATGACTTGGTTAACCCTCTTAGTATGACCATCTATTTTAGGATCGTACACGATGTTTAAATTCAGTTGGGTACCTAAAGATTCCTAGAAAATTGTCCAAAATATCCCCCTAAATTGTACAATTTTGGTTAATGTGTCTACTACCATGAAGAAGGAATCATGCCTCCTAGAGGTTATCGGAAACCCAATGATAAATTCCATAGATATTACTTCCCACTTAGACTCACGGATGGCGTTGGGTTGTAAAATTCCCTTTCGATGGAAATGTTGAGCCTTCACAAGCTGACAATCTAGGGACCTTTCTAAAAATTCTACCAAATACTTCTTCATACCATGCTAGAAAAATAATGGCTTTATATCCAAATTCATCTTCATCACCCCTCGGTTGTCCATATACAGCACTTGATGGGCCTTTGAGAGGATGAAATTTCAGACCTCCTTGTTTATCGAAATGTACATACGTTGGTTGTATCTCAATAATCCATCATTCTCGATTGTGTATCCCACATAATTAGGGACTTTGACTACTACCCCTTCTATTCTTGACCTAACTTCATTGTAATAATTGTCTTCTACTTGCATCTTAAGGACCTTCTCCTATAAATTTGTTGTAAGCGACAATACTGAGAATATATGAGGTCATCGAATCAATGCATCTTCTATCTTATTCATCGTATCATTGATGTACGAGATGTCAAAATTGTACTCACTCAACATCTCTAACCACTTCCTTTTCCTTGCATTGAGTTCACTCTGAGTAAAAATATATTGCATCCCATGGTGGTTTGTCTTTAATTCAAATTTTCTGCTCACCAAATAGTGTCTCCAAAGTCTCAAAGCATAAACCACTACCACAAGTTCCATGTCATGTGTCACATAGTTCTCTTCATGCAGTCTAAGTTTCCTATAAGCCTAAGAAATTGGCCTACCTTCCTGCATTTATACTTCTCCCAACCCTTCTTTATACGAAAAAGTATTTCTTCATACACTAGTACAAAATGAGGAATTAGCTACTAGGTGACTAAAATTTCTAGTCACCAAAGGTTTTTCAAGTGATTTACTACTAAATATGAGCAATTTTGATTGATCCAACTATAAACGACTAATTTAGTCACCAATTAACAAATATGACTAGATAATAAGTGACAGAGTTAAAAATGACTAAAATAAATGACTAATTTAGTCACGGCATAAAAAATGACTAGCTAGAAGAATATGAATTAGTCATTTTTAATTGTGTCATGGAAAATTGCAAATTTGGCAATGAAGTGTAATTTTTGTAAGTTGTCTACCTTCTATTAGTAATATTAGGGCCATGCACCTTGATCTTCAGGGATCCAAGAAAGCAATTGCATGAATTTTCTCTTGACCATCTTTATCCCTGCTGCATCATTGAAACAAACCCGGTTAAGCACGTTCCAAAGGAAAATTATGTTCCTATGTCAATTATGAATTAGGTACTAGAACTAGTACCGTATCGTTACCTAGATAGAAGCATCAAAGCCTTGCATCCCCTCGAGAACAGGCCATTCGAATGCACCTCCTCCACATAAACTTACCAAATGCATCCAATGCATGGCCAAAAAAACACGTCAACTTCGTATTTCTAGGCTGAAGGTATCGTTCGACCCCCGCTCCCCTGTTTTTGCACTTGATACCCTATTTTTGTAGACAATAAGTCGGTTCAGGATCTTGTAGTGACTAGCTGGAGCGCTTCAAATGTATGGTTCTTGCTGCTCTAATTGTGTTCATCACTCCAATCAATAACCAATTGTTATGGTTTTTTACAAGTCTCAATGCTGCTGAAGTTACTGCTTCTAGTACTTTACATTTGCAATTATCACCATCTCCAGCCTATGCGCTCATAACCATACACTACTACATTTTGATCCAAAATCCGACGGAAAAATCTGACGGCGCATGGATTTCTATTTTTAAACTCACCAAAAATCACAAGGATAATTTTTTTTTTTTAAATGTGGCCACAAGTGTCGCTTAAGCGACGGCTAGTCTCATAAGCGTCGCTTAAGCGACGTCTAGCCTCATAAGCATCGCTTAAGTGACGACGCCTCATATTGGTCATTTATTTAAATAAATACACTTAATTGGTTTAGTTTTCACTCTACTAGAAATCTCCATAACTAAATTGTTTTTAGGCATGTTACCCAAGACAACAATGCCATTAGTGTTATATATGTGGTTGCTTATGAAATTGTTATTGATATTGTGATTGTAAATCACTACAAAGGTTCTTATTGTAAATGAGGTGCATTGTTTTAATTATGGTCTTTAATAGAAACTTGGTCATGACACCTACCAGACCAAATACATTAAGCATTAGTGTCAAAGTATATAAAAAAAATATAATAACAAATAAATACCAACATGATGCATATTATTGCACATATGATACAAATAGTTCACAACCTATGAGATAGTTCACGACCTATGAGAGAATGGTTCAAAGTTGGTTTTGTTTACTCCATTCACGTAAATACAAACATGGTGAAAATAATATGGATAGGATTGGAGTAGGCTTCCCAATACGTTAACAATTGCAATTATATTTTGTGCTATGGGAGTGGTAACTATAGCGCTCTACCCACTAAGCGCTCTCATCCCTTGGATCCAAATCAATGGTGGAAATCTATTATTTATTTTAGGCTTGCACCCTGGTGGGACTAAGGAGGGGTATACAAACAGGTACGTCTTCGATTTAAACTGCCCACATCAACACTGGCTAAGAGGAAGGAGATGCAAGTTACCAACAGACAAGATATAAGATGTACCTGCTCAATCCAGACCCCGTTCAATCCATAACCGAGAGATAACCCCCGGACGGGATGCGTTGTTAACCATGGATGGCTGCTATGTGTATGCAGTTAATGGATGGCTTATGTAAAGAGCTTATATGCACTGTTACCGGCTTAAGTGAGTGGCTTCTGTTAACGGATCCTTATGGTAATGAAAATAGTGAAAGTTCATATTTTAAACGAAAAATAGAAAATCGATTTGGGATTTTTGTTGTGGAAAAGAGGCAAGTCGTGGGTTTATCCTAGCATTCATGCAACTCTTTCACCATACCCATCTGTATTCTCTGTCAATAATCTATGGGAATATCCCTGTAGCCATAGCCATGTGCGTTATCTTTGCATGCTTGGGAGGCCAATCCATCTACTTTTTTCTTGTATACTGAGACAGCAACGATGTATACCTTTCTATGGGTTCACCAAATCGATTTGTGGAAGGAATAGAAGCCCCATTACTATTTTGGGCTCGGCCCTCATTGTTATCTATTTGGTTTGACAGGGTTGCATTAAAAAATGTTTATTTGGCTGAAGCATAGCAACTCCATTGACAAGGGAAAAATTACACAACTCAACACAGTGGTCAATAGGTAATTCTTCATCTCGTGAACAATAGGAGAGGGCCGAAGAGGATAAGGCCGCAGGGGACATAGCTCGCAGAGGAGAGGGCGGAAAAGGAGGGTTTGCAAAGGAGGAGGGTTTGCAGAGGTCACACTGAGGCTGACAGAATGCCCCAAATCGATGAGTAATCTATGTTTTCTTAAAGAATTTTGATTTCAAATTTAAAAAAAACAAGTTCTTTATGCAGAAGAAATCTTTATTTAGCATGGATTTATACTGGTATGGAAAAGCTGAAAAGACTGTGTTCATAATATAGTTTAAAATATGAACTTCTCTTCCCTTGAATTTCCCTTTCACTCTATATTTGAGGTGAGGGTCATTGCTGTTGCATTGCATTGCAATTGGGCTAATGTTATCTTGGGACAGGTCATAATGCATAGGGCTAATATTATCTTGGGACAGGTCATAAATCTTCACAAACTTGTTGTTCACCACTTTTGGCATCATTGTTGTCATTTTGTTCCTGTAGTTTTTACACTAACATAAATAATAGGTTTACTATTCTGTTGAGAGTGTGTTTTGAATCAGAGGAAACAAGCACAATGATTATCTCTTGTGTGCATACTGCATACTAATAGAGGAAATTGCCATGTTTTGTTCAGGTTGACTGCAATGAGAGGTTGCATCTATTTGCATTTTTTTATTATGTGCTTTTATATGTTGGCATGCATAGGTTTTACCGGTGCTGGGATGGGGTTCTATGTAGGAGAGGATAGAAATATATGCCCGTAAATGTTTTGGACACTCGTGCAGGTTGCGTGAGAGATAGTTCTTTATTCTCTTATGCAAGGAATGGATATAAGAGCATAGTTTTATAGATTTGGAATGTTTTCATTTGCACAACTGTGCACACAAATTGGGGGGCAAAAGGTCCTTGATAAGTATCTTTGTGTTTATCCTGTTAATTTTGATATTTTCTAGTATCTTTGTGTGTATCCTGTTAATTTTGATATTTTCTTGCTTTGCTTTGTTTGCAGACTTGTCCGTTGTTACTTTGGGTTTTCACCAAGGTATGTGAAAAGTACTTTATTTTAAGCATTTATTGGATAAATAAGGTTGTGGATATCCTTCAAATCACATGGTGCTCAATCTGCTTGTGAAATATTCAATTCAGTCCTCAGACAAAATTGGGATAAAATATTGCAAATACTTCTTCTATGCACATTATGTGTGTATCCTAAATTCCTAATGCAGTGCAGGTTATATACTTTCAAGATTCCTTTCTATATTTTAGCCTTTGGCCTACATATATGTGAGAGTGATACAAAATTAAAAAATATTAGATTCAAAAAGTACAAATGAGATGTTTGTTTTTCTTCAAGCTTTTTTTGTTAGAAGCTCTGAGAAACACCGCCCCGAGGTCAGGATCTGCACTGCATGATAAGAAATTCCTTCAACTCAGGTGCTAGGTCGAAGGGGTATCTATTCTGCCATATTTCCATAGTACTTGCAATCGTCCTCATCCCTTTTTGTCATGCCATTTGGATCGGGGGGAGGGTTGGCAGGGAAAACTACAGGAGAAGTGAAACCCTGGTGGACAGCTCAATACACCATTGACCTCACTAGTGAACCAATGCCCTCTTGAATTTCTTCAGGGTTTTCAATGAAAGTTTGATTTTGAATGCATAAAATAAGTTTTTTTGCAATAAAAGGATTTAATATTTCACCAACTTTTTGTTCATAGTAATTCTTGTACCCATGAGATAACTGTATTTGTTACTCAAACCAGAAATACTTTTTACTGAGGTTCTGGTATGCTTTATGATTTTTGGTCTCTGTTAAAACTTGGAAAGGTAGTGGCTAGAATGATCTCATATCTAGATGCAAAATTTTTATGTATATCCATTTCGTTGAGTACTTGCCATAGTGCAATATTAATAGCACTGGTCTATATTTTCTAGTTTTCATGACCATGTTTCTCTATTGGGGTTTTTACAGTTTGGAAGTCATCATACTGCAGAGGACTTTGCAGTTAGAGGCAAGGAGCCAAAAGACGAGGTGCAAATTTACACTTGGAGGGATGCTACACTTTGAGAGCTAATAGACCTGGTATGAAGGAATTAATTCATTCTCAATTTTCCTGCAGGAGCTTTGCTATTTTCATACAAGTGTTTGTCACATTAATTAAATGAGTTCTAATATAGATGGTCTTGACTTTTAAGTAACCAGGCATGAGCTTTGGAGTTGTCTTTTCTTAGCGTTTGTCTTCATAGTTATCGATATGGGTTGGTTTGTGTGAGGTTCCAGTGTCCTTGGGCGAGAAATCATTGTTAGGGATTCCAATCGTTTCCATCGTTTCTTGGATGGACAGTGTTCTTGTGGGGATTATTGGTGAAGCTAATGGTTGCAAATTACTAGCACGAGCTGATAAGGAAACTGCATTGTACATTTTTGAATTGGCCTTTTGACATGATCGAATACCAAGTACTCATTTATTTCTGGGAAGTTTACTAGTTAGTAACCAACACAGGATGAATTGCTGGTATCAGACTTCATTTGGCCCTTACAAGCTGTGATGTGCGCTTAGACCAAGCAAATCAGTGCATATATTAGCTAGATTATGGGGTATACTTGTTCTGATAAGATATGACAGTCATTGAACATCCTCTGTAATGTATTGGGTTTTTTGTTCAAAGTAGAATGAGAATTTTCCTATCCATTTCTTTCAGAATAAAACCAAATAACAAAAATTCACCACTTTGCTGTAAATAACTGAAGATTTCACGACATCTGTGGCCATGGTACCATTTTGTTATCAAGTGGATCTGGACTAGCAGATCTACACAACAACTCTAGAAAAACCAATCCTGTTACTGTTGGATGTCTCTCTATTTGGACTGGTGCCTTTCCAGTCTCAGGGTGGTGTCCCTAGGGGTTTTATGCTATTCTTAAGCTAATGAATCTATGTAATAAATCCAATTGATCAACACACAAAAACATGCCCTTGAAATGTCCAAAATAAGTCAAGGGTAAGGGATAAATTCTTATGTAACACTAACTTTATGAAATTACCTACAGCTGATTGAGCAGTATATCCTAGCAGCATTTTTTCCAGCCATGAAGCCAAAGTAGATGAATCCATCAATAAGAACTTTTCTTGCAAGGTGTGTTTCAAGTTAATATAACTCGGATCACCTGTTAAAATATTAACAAACAGTTGTAGCACCTTCGCATTCACTGACTCATTATGGCATCCATCCAAAGCATCAATTAAAGGCGAAAAGTTACCATTGCCTCCAAGAAATTCCCGGAACTTGTTGGATTGGTTCAACATTAATGAGTCCTCAGTGTTCCCCAAATAAAACTTAAGCAAAATGACTTTACTAGGATCCGTTCTCAGGCATTCCACCATATCAGTTGCACTTGTAAGTAGATGCTCTTTAATAGATAAGTTAACCTCCTTGCTTGAGTTCATTTCTTTTACCAGGCTTTCCATGCTCTTCAGCAAAAATAGATCACTATACATACATCTCTCTTCTATAGAGGGAATTAAATTATTGAACGGGAATCTACATTTATCATGTATACCCTCAAATATCCTGTCAAACTTTATGGTCATTATGACCTCAAGCAAACTATTGAAAACTTCTGCATCAACCTCAATTCCCCCTAAAGCATCTCTTGCTCTGAAAAATTGCTCAATTGTATACAAAAATCCCTCAACAGAGAGGCTAGAACACTTGGTGATGAAGGCACATTTTGGCACATTGTTACCCACTATGGGTTTCCCCCTTATTTAGTGAAAATTCCATATCCAAAGCCATTAAAAAACATTGAGGTTTTTTTAGGGTGTATCGTGGGATGTTCTAGGTTTTTGATGCTATACATTATAATCATAATCTGTCTTTACTGTGAATCCTGAGGGTTAGATAAATAGTGTTCTTGGATGGACAGTGTTCTTGTGGGGATTATTGGTGAAGCTAATGGTTGCAAATTACTACCATGAGCTGATAAGGAAACTGCATTGTACATTTTTGAATTGGCCTTCTGACATGATCGAATACCAGGTACTCATTTATTTCTGGGAAGTTTACTAGTTAGTAACCAACACAGGATGAACTGATGGTATCAGTCTTCATTTGGCCCTTACAAATATAGTGCATTATATTCTAGAAAGAGGATGACTTTGATCTGAATGTAGAATCTATTCTCTTTCCTGAGACACAGTACGATCAGAGTAAATATTTAATGCTATTTGTGGAAATTGATTCTTGTCTAGAGCAGGTTTGAAGCAACCAATCATCGTCTTCATAATAATCCAGGCTTCAATAATACAATGCAATGGGAGGATGCTTTGGGATTGTAAAAATTTTCACTTTCTTATAAGACGAGGGTTTTCGTGCAGCTAGTGATATATATATATATATCAGGGGATCCATCCAAGATTTGGTTGGCCAAGGGTGAGCTTTCCAATGGCCTCTGTCCTATCTATCATTGTTCAGAAACTACACGTTCATTTTTTGGGAGTGTTAGTTTGCCAAATACCATTGGAGATATTTAAAGGATCAGTATTCACTTCTACTTCAAGGCAGGGTTCATTGGCATGCTACATTTTTTTGAGATTGGCGTTTTCTTGTTTGTACTGCCTTCTCTAAGATATAGCAGTGGTCGTGGAATTATGCATTTTTCATTCTATGGAAGATTAGATGCAACTCTGTTTTGAACCTAAGGTCATCTCACTGTCCGCTTTTTGTACTGTGTCAAAATGAGATCCACTATCAGCTCCTGGCTAAGGGGACTTTGTTGATCTAAGATGCCCAATCTTTACATCCTATAGTTTATTCTGATTTTATCTCAATTTTGGTAACATTAGGGAAGAGGTTATGATATCCATTGTATATACCCTTCCACTTTTTGTTTTACTATTTGTAAATAATTTTCTGTCATATTTCATTTTTATTATTATTATGAATAAGCCATGTGATGCAGACAAGGAACATCTCATGAAATTACATACAGAAGTCTTAAACAAGTTTGTAGATCAGGTAAGTTAGCTACCTAATACTATAATTTTTGAGTATTTAATATTTAGATTTGATGCAAGCTATGTTATCAATATGTTAGATTTGAAATGTGGGCAGCTTGAATATCGTCCCAAGTACCAAAGCATGTTCGAGCAGCTGAATAAGATGAAGGAACAGATACTTATTAAAGAGAAAGTAAGTTATTCCAGTGCATTATCAAATAAGAAATGGTTAAAGGTTGATTTGTTTGTCCCACAGAATGTATAGTATCCTTGCATGCATTCAGGTGCATAGAAATGTCATTGTCTCTCCCAAATTATTTTATTTGAGTTTTCATACTGTGGAGGTAGAGTACATATCAAATATGGATTGGTACATTTTATACAAGCAAGAGCACTGATAAAATATGGATGAGTATGATGCTTGTCTGATCAGGAAAATGAAACAGCACTGGAAAATCAGAAAGAAAGACACGAAATACAGATTGGAGAGCTGCAGAATCAATTAAGGTGAAATAATGTACAAAGGTTCTAGACTGCTATATACCCAAATAAGTTCGATGTTTAGGTGCTTTATTTGGTACTATGGCTGAAAATGGGAATTGATTTTTGGCTGTTACCAAATTGTTAAAATCGATGTCTAAATTCCTCTAGGCTTGAGAATTTACTTGTGAATGGGGCCTGTTCTTCCTCTAGACATTTCAAAGTCCCATATTTATTACATTGATGAGGAGCATAAAGTACTTGTGGATTTTGTTTATCCTTAGTTCATTCTGTTTAGAAGACACTAAAAATTTATTCCATTTGCTTTATCTGCAAAAGTAGCTGCCACAATTCCTAATGGCTCATATCTAATTTTCAACTACTGTAAAACACAAGTATCAGTAAAAGATGCAGTCATAGCCCAACTGCAGATGGAATATGACTGGGATGCAGCTCTTTCATTTTTTTCCTAGGCATGAAATCCCTTATACATTGACGACTCATTCCTCTTACAGATCAACACTATATTCAGGATTTGAGAGACAAGCTTCAACTTGAACTGGAAGCAAAGACCAAGCTACAGGGTGAACTAAAAATTGCACAGCATGAGTGTAAGTTCATGTCCAACCAAAATCCAGCCTGGAAATTGCAATTTCAGCAACTCTGCAATTTCAACAATTGTAAATTGTTTTATGGACTAAATTCTATGCTCTGAAACTGTCGAGATGGTCGAGCAAACGAGGATGTTGGAGGTTGATTGGATGAGCGTAGTAGATCAATGGGCACAGATATCTGCTAGACTGATCTGGTGTTGAGCATGCTTTAACCCTTCACTTGAGGTAACACAATAACCAATATAATGGATGTATTATCAGTTAGGCCTTACAAATTAAATATGGTGCATTGCATGCTATCATATTATATTTTAATTTAAAGAAGGATAATATTTTTATAACATGCCCTTTTTTATTACAATTTAAACAGACAATATCACTTTTTATCCTTCTACTAGTTGGGTGCACACACTTTCAGCTGAAGAGGATATTAAATTAGACATGTTTGCTTGTTCGGCCAGTCTGTTAGTTCTCATCTCAGAGGATTAAGTATGTCCAAAGTATTCAGTCTGTTGTTATTTCTTACCTAGGGAGTATTCCTTCTAGTCCGTGGATATAAAACACATAGCCGATGTTGCTTGTTTTGTCAGCCTACCATTCCGAGGGATTAAATATGACTTGCTTGCTTGTTGTTCGATCAGTTAGCGTCAGTTCTCACCAAGGGATTTAGTCCATTGTCGGTAGTTCTTATTGCCGGTAGTTCGCACTTCAACACTTGAGTTTTCTATTCAAGGGAACACTTGGGGGTTTGTACTAATGTCGATAATACACCAGTTGGACCCACATATAAACCAACTCAAAAGGGTCTTAGTCACCATCATTTTCACCACACCAAAGGATGATAAATATTGTTTGAGAAGTATTCTACCGAGTGATGATGTTTCCCTACCTCCCTCTAAACGATGTCTCCGAGCTCAAGAAGCTATGTCTCCATGTGTTGCAGAGGATGCAACTGCTTAAGATCATAAGACAACATTAGAGTTGAGTTTACATGAGGAGAAGACAGTAGTTTAAAGATGGGGTTTGTTTGTTGTCAAATAGCAGTCAAAGGTGAGGTTTGCATTATGATAAGACAGCAGTCAAGTTGAGTTTGCATGCTGATAAGACAGAGTTTGCATCATACCTCACTTGAGTTTAGGAGTAATTCGAAGCGGCATGTAGGAGAGGTTGCCATAATATACCTTCAGCTCTGCATGCAACTAAGAGCAGTTTTTCTTACAGCTAACTGGTTCACAGTCAGATCACTATGAGATTGAAGTTTAAGGTGTAGCTATGTAATGCATGGTCACACTTGCAAATGATCTCATGTAGGGTGAAGACTCTTAAACCTAGGTCACAGTTCCAGGTCAATTGAAGTCTATAAGAGTAGTAAATACTTATTGTAATGGGGTTGGATCACCAAGGACATTTGTCATTGTAATTTCAGAGGTTTACAATTAAATAAAGCTGGAATAATTGATCCACTTTTTGTACCCCTGTTTTTATATGCTTGATACTTAACTAGTACATATTTCAGCCATTTTTGTTCCATTGTTAAGAATAGTTTGCAGATCTAGAGATTCTTTAACCTTGATTTGCCTGAACTATTCCAGGTTTCATCGAGCTTTCCAAGGCCCTGACAATCTGTAGATTGGAGAGATCCATTCCTTAGCTACCTAGTAGCATCCAGGACAAAGGTTTTTATCAGCACCAAACCCAAGTCCTTCAGTCATATTTTGTGTGTGGCAAGATTCTTCCATTTCAGAAGCCTCACCATTATTCTCCATTTTCCTTCAGACGCATGTTCTGGCTTGATTTTGACTCCATCCCTTGGTCAGCACCAGTTTCCTCTAATTCTTTCCATTAAGTTCCATTTTGACCTAGTAGTTCAAGTACCTGTGACCAAACTCTATTGCACTATTTACTAATAAGTTGCATGTATAGTTGGGGATAACCCCTAGAGTAGGCAAAAACAAAACCTGAGTAGGAAGCATGTATGTTGAGCTAATAGTGGGCGTAGTGAAATGTGCATCTGATTGGGCCCAATGGTTAAGAACATGTGTTATCTCCAAGGAGGTCACAAGTTCAATTTCGGTGGGGGGTGGGGCTGCGCAAATTGACCCATTGTAGTGAAGCTGAAAGGGTAGGAATCCCCTTGATGTGAAGTCTCAGCCCAGGATGACTTATGAGCTATTGGTATATGTGGCTTGCACGCTATTGCATATACTCTCGGAAAATTGCTAGGTTCCCATGGTTTAAAAAAATACAATGAAAGTAGACTGTAGTGTCTACATTTGCACCAAGTCTCCATCGACATCAGCAGTGGAGGTTCGAGTGTGAAAAATACCAAACCAATCCAACTCAATTGAGTCTATACCTACTCGGAAAAGTCAGTACCTAACCAGCCAGTGGGGCCATTTTTAAGATAATTATTCTTTAAACCTTAAAAATGTATTTCCTAAAACCCTAAACCCAAAATGCATACTATAAAGAGACCCACTTCCTACCCACCCCACCCCTGCCTCTATTTTCCTCACACCTGTCTCATTGAGCATTTGGAGTTTTTGGAGCAGCAGCGAAGAGTGTGATTTGGAGTGATCTGGGATCTCATTTGGCAAATATTCTTGGGTTTCTTGTAGTGGAGTTGGCATATTTTAGAACACTGGACAAAAATCACCTAAATGACTATGAAATCGGTATGTATGCTCACGATTTTGTAATAATATTCTAGTCCTAGGTTCTTATAGTATCATAATTTAATATTTGTAAAATGTTACTTTTATGTAATAGGGCCTTATTGCTTTTATTATGGGTTTCCTGCCCTTCTATACAATCAGTCAGTTTATGGGAGTAGTCTTCCTTCATTGTTGTTGTTTTTGTCTTTGGCTCTTTATTTCTGTTACTCTTAGTTTTCTGTTTCAGTTACACTAATGGTAGCAGTAGTAGTTCCATTTTGGGTACGGAAACATTGCAGTGTTTTAGAAAATTAGAAGTGCTAGGTTGTGGAGCTGCTACATACAGTATACCTTCAATATTCATCCAGTGTTTCCTCACATTTTCTCGTTGTTTTTCATGTTCATACATAACGTCGTTACACAGATATGCTTTTTACTGGGTGTCTTTATTATTACTGTTTGTCTAGTTGTTTCTGTTTCTTTCTATTTACCCAATTTTTTTTGCTACATTGCTTAGTCTGCTGTGCTAATGTTATTGTTTTATCCACATTCTAGAATTTTCATGGTACTTTTAATTTTTTTTATATGCAACCTACTAGGAGAGATCATGAAATTCAAGGTACATTGACAAAATTGTGCTCTCAGGACTACTATTTATGATTCAGCCATGGGTGCTTGCCTTCATACTTTATATACCATATGTCCCAAACACATTGTTGAATGTACAGCTAAAGAGTTGCTAAGTGTGTTTGCTCAGACTTTTCAGAATACAAGCAGCCAGGGACTGAAGGTAAGCTGTGTCTCAGCCATGATTTAGAACTCCTATATAGATCTTTTTGCCTGAAAGTTGAATAAGCATTTTCTCTTCATGTTCTTGTCTCAGGTGGCCATGTGCAGTGCTTATGTTCGGATAGTTAATACATGTCCACCACATATCTGGAACTTAGACATGCTTGTCGACCTTTTGCACTACCCTGGACCTTGTTTCTAGCTTGTGAATTGTATTCAAGTCGCCGTGGAAATATTGGGTCCTCAGGCTGTAGGAGGTCAAGTTGAAACAAATGGTGCCAAAGAAGCCGAGCCATCCTTGAGTGACTTGGTAGCAGAAAGGGTCTCTCCTGTCAGGAAGAAAAGGGTCAGCAAAGATGGTATACATATACAGATAAAACGTCTAAAGACATTTGATGAAGGATTCTTGAGAATGGATAGATACACACATGTTATGGCTTGGCCTTCAAGTGGGTCAGACATAAATTTGAATGAACAGACTGCAGAACATAGCTCCAAATATGATTTGTTACAAGAGAGAGAATCATATGCAGCTTATTTTCATGAACTGGTTCTGAAGGTTGTCAATTCCTTAGATCCAAACAATGTTTATTCAGATTCAATGAAAGAACGTGCCTTAACTGCTCTGAGTATGCTCTGCCAAGTATTTTATAAATATCCAAAGAGCTTATGTTATATTCACATATCTCGGCAACTTATGGCATCGATGTGATGGATGTCTATAAAGGTTCTTGTTTTTAGACTCAAATGTCTTTCATAGGTTGTGGTTTGTTTGTGACTTTGTATAACAGTCAATTTTCTTTTCATTTTGCTTTCTAGTTTTACTTTTCTATTTCTGATTCCAGGGCCAAGAAGGAACTTTTACAATCTTTCAGCTATCCATATATCTGGATGAAGTGGATAGGATATTGCTTTTACAAAGTTTTAAAGTGAAAATAGTTTGGTGGTTCCAAATTCAAGATCAAACAAGAAAGCAGGGCCTACCTCTGAAGTTGTTTATTTTTTCAAATTGATTCTCCTGAATGGTTTTTTTATTTGTTGCAGATGTAAAGTTACAAGTCTTATTCTGTTAATAATTTGAATTAGTATGTACTTAATGTAGGTTTTCTTCCTGGAGAAATGAGGTTTATAACCAATATATGTGCTGATCCAAGCAGCAAAGAACAATTTGTGAACACAGAAACCCTTTTTTCAATTTTAAAACTTCCATGGTTGTTTCTTAATATTGACAGCCAATCTGATGTCATGAGGAAGACAAAGTGCAAAGTTATCAGTATGTTGCCTAAGATAGGGATCAAAGCAATGAGTGAAAACATTATCTAGGTTTTGGACCTAGCATTGCAAGATTAGAGTGCTGATGTCCGAGCTGAAGCTGTTGCATCTATGCCTATTCTTGCATTCAATCCTAGCTATGATATTATTACAGCCATGTGTAAAAGATTGGAGTAGGTGCTGCTTAAAATACAGTTAGGCATTATTAGCCTCAATCCAAATTTTGTACTTATCAGTTACTGATACTGGCTTTCTGATATTTCAGGGTCTTGGTTCAAGACAAATCTGACAAAGTTCGTGGAATTGTAGCTCATGATATTGGATACATCGCATGTATCTCCGCTACTCTTTTAGAAACCAATTATGTAACTGGTTGTCTGTGTCAACTCCACCAAAATGTTGGTTCAGAAGTGAATTTGGGAAACATAGATATTCTTATATCCGGATTCTTTTGCCCTTAGTGTGATAAAAAAGTTTCAGCAAACTCAGGGAAAAGTGACATTGATGTAACTTTACATCAGATAAGAGGGAAAGACAGTCTTACTAATGCATCTATTTTAGAGTTTGCTTTAAATATTTGTCAGTCTCTCTTTTCTCGACTTCTTTTTAGTGAATCATCAGAGAAATTCCAAGTTGCTGCTGTGGGATGCATTTCTCGTCTGCTATGCCATGCAATCAAAAGTGGCCTTCTAGGAACAAAACCTTTGTGGATAAAATGCTTAGAGATCCTTCCACTTTATGAGAAGAAGGCTGTGAGGAGATCATTTTGTTTGCAAATCCATTCCTTCATTGAGAATAATGTCATGGATAGTTTGTTTGAAGATGATGACACATGTAACAAAACGAAAGAAGAAAATATGCTTGGAATATTGAAACATGCCCTGGTAGCCACTGAGGATCTGGATGTGTTTGAGACTTTGTTGGAAACAGTAGCAGAAATTATGAAAGTGGCTGATGTCAATGGATATTGTTTTTTTTCTCTTTTTCTTTATTGATTGATCAGCTTGACAATTCAAATATTTGGGTAAGAGCTACAGCTGCTCAGTTAATACATAAATCTACTGCTGTTAAACAGAAAGGCGGAATCAGATCAATCCTTTCTAAATTTGGTGGAATTAGAGATGAGTTGTTTGAATACCTGAAAGCAAGGATTGTTACCCGTCCAATCATGGTAAGTGAATTTGCAGAGGCCATTTTGGGTATACCAAGTGTAGATCTTGTTCGGGATATGGTCCCTGTAGTTCTTCCAAAGCTTGTAGTATTACAACAGCAGAATTGCCATGCATTGGCTACTTTGCAGGAACTGGCAATACGGTTAAATACAAGTTTGCCAGTTTTGCTGCTGGAATGGTGTCACAAGGTTCTATCATTTTTGTTTCTTCATTCAGATGCAAAGGAACTGGTTGCTGTAATGCAATTCTATGAAACCCAGACGGGATCTGATACTAGAGATATTTTTACTGCTGTGTTGCCAGTTCTGCTCGAGGAGTTTGTACACTTCCTTGGGGATTCACACAGTGATGATACTGACTAAAGTTGATTATATTTCATATTCAGAAATTTAAAAAAATATAACTTTTCCATATTTATCATTGGCCCTTTACTGATACGACATATTAGTACTCTGTGCCAGAAGCTTTAATTTGAAGGATTCAGGTCAAATTTTAATACCTAAAAACTTGCAGTTGATCAAGTTTTATGATCATATTAATCCATAAACTTCAATATTTCTTTCTCTTTTATTCCTTTATGGGATTATTCTATGCTTTGTATTTTTTCTTGTATATAAGCTGTTGTAGATTTGTGTACTTGTTCTTTCCTCTTAGAAGAATTATATTATTCCTTAACTTTGGAGTTTACATACGTGGTTTTTTTAATGTGCTTTGTGACTATGTTAACTATGACCTTATTTAAAAAGGATCGTGCACGATTATATCAGTGCACTGGAAGCAAAAACAATATTAAAGTACAGAATTATGGTTCAGATGATCTACTCTTTTTCAGCTTTATGTTGTTGCCATCTGGTATAAGCATAAATAAGCATTTTGGTATGTATGCTCACGACTGGGGAGAATGCATTACAAGAAGCCAACCTTCACGACACTTGCATGTGATGCTGTCTTTTGCTCAATGTATAGTTATAGTATTTCTTTCGTATTTCCCATTGTAATTAGATGTTAAATATGAAATATTTGAATTATTTTCAACTTGTAGCAAGCAAATTATGATCTTGATGGCATCAAATTGGATCAAGGAGACTTGGGGAATGTGCTCTCCATACCAGAAAGCAAACATTTGTTCAACTCAATAGATTTATATCACAAGTATCCTCCTACACCTCATCTTAAGCCAGCTTTTCCTGATACTCAGCATAGTATTTATTCATCTCATGTCAAATATTTTTGCTAGAAATGGTTGTTAAATCTTTTGTTGATTCTCAGCATGGATTTGATTCACCACATGTCAAATACTATTGCACTATATAGTTGATCCAAGAAATCTCCACTGAACCTTACTACCTACATTTGAAAAAGTAATTCACTTCAGTAATTCATCCATTTCTGTAATACCAGGTAACTAGTCATAAGAACTCATCAAAAGACCATCAAATATAATGCATATATTTTCCCATCATGCTTCCTAGATCCTGGAGGATATGCATGTTTTCCCCATGCAAGCAGTGCTACTTTTGTCCATTATGTTTTAACTTACTCCAACAATATCAGATTTCAAAACAGACCCCACTCCATCTCTCACAGATCACTCATACATATCCATTACAATCTCTTTCAACCCACCTCCTCTCCCTAGGCTAGACTCTTCTCAACCCACCATCCACGTTCATTTTAAATTTTTAACCATGCATTAGATGACATAAACATCAAGAAACTTAAGGTTAAGGTCATCAATATTGATCGATAAGGCCCCTATTGACAAAGCTGAATTGTTTTCCAAATAACATGGTTAAGACACACTAGATGTTTTCCCCCACACAACACAGAGCTATGCCCCCATTCCATAGAAAGCCATTGTCCTTGCAATGCCTAGTTTGACAAGGAATTTTAAGGCCCTCCATAAAGACACTTTCTGTACCATCCACCTTTACCCATTTAGAAAGAAGGCAGTAAAAGTTATAGTGTTCATTCCTTAAGAGAGAGAAATGCATATTTTCTGAAAACAAGAGGAAATTATGATAGATAGATATCTAGATAAAGAAACAGATTTTATTAAAGATGTCCACTAGATGAAGGATATATGGCACTTAAGAGTTACAGCTTGAAGCAGCCCGCCTTTCTGGATCCCAGAAAACAGATAACCATGAGGATCAGGTATAGATAAGAAAAAATATTATTTTATTAATGTCTGGCAATTGGCCACAAAAGTAGGTCAATAGAACTAAGCACAAAGTTGACAGAGCAATATGCTCCAGTTCCCCTTTGTAGACCTCGGGAGCTTGAGTTTTCTGTTGTTTCTTATTTGTACTTAGACACCTAGAACCTTGCAATTGTGAACTTCCTCTGCTTGCTTCTTGCAGCTCTTCTAATCACAAAGCTAACAGAGAAATATGCTCTGGTCCCCCATTGTGTCTGCAATGTGCATTTGTTTTTGTGAAGCACTTGAATTGATGGCTGTAGCATGGTTCTACAATGAACAATGTTTAAGTTATTTGTTAAATCTATTCTTTCCTTTGTTGTTCTCAAGTATGATATTCGGATGTTAATTTTGTTTATTATAAAGCCTATTAGGGAAAGCTCTTTGTGATTTGATGGTGATCCAATTCATGGACTGTTTTATTAATTTTCTGGTTTATGTCATAACTGAAATTGTCTGCCCAGAGTTTTGAAAGCAGTTAAATGTGGCAAATATGACTGTGTAGAAACAAAAGCTTCCTCATGGGGTTCACTAGGATGCAGCAGTAGCACAGATACACACATTCAGGAAACTGAGGTAATGATTTGGTTGGTGAATAAGATTTCAATCTTATCTAATATTTGACAGGCTTTTAACATAAGGCCCTTTTGAATTTTTGTTTACAGGAAGTCATTATATTATTCTGTATTATGATTCTTATTTGAGAATATTTTCAATATGGAGCCATGATTTTAGCATTTGGAATTGTGTGTTTTAGCTAGGCTCCATGTGGCACTTCAGATGCTGCAAAAGAAACAGAGTCCCCATTTTCAAGCCTTGCTTCGGGTTACAAGAGGTCCTTGGAAGAATAAACTTACCAATGACATTAAAATCTTCTCTAATGAATTATATCCTAGAGGAGTTCGACCTTTTCCATCTTGGAAACCACGCAAATTTAACAATCTACAGGTCAACCATCCTTTTTATATTTGAAATGCATAAAGCATAAGACTATTCCAGTATTATTTTGTTCTTGTTTTGGAAATGTCTTGGAAAATAAATAGGAAGAGTCGCAATTAACGATGGGGTTCATCTAAATCTGCTAATATCAAAATTTGGCCTATGGAATTGGATTCTTGAAAATTTTGTTTCATGTTACAGGCGATTGAGCTAAGAGCTGACACGTGTGTTTGTTTGATGCAGGGTGATATTTGGCATGATTGTGTCTTTGCCAATAACGCTATTATAATATGTGCTTCTTATGTCTTTAACCTCGAAGCATCAGTGAATCTTAGATCTACTAGTGGCATGAAGCCTGCTGATAATTCCATGAAATTCTACTCGCTGAATTGATACTTTCTCTAGATTCTAAATGGTTTGAATGAGTGTGATTTAATAACTTTCCCTCCATATTTTCTAGGAGAATACAGTTATCTAAGGTGCAATGGTTTACTGTTGTTTTCATATCTTTCAATGCAGCTGCAGCTTTTGAATAACGGGTTCAGATTGTTGAAGATTGGTGGTACCCTTGTTTACAGCACTTGCAGGTAATAATGCATACCCATGTATTCTTCTTTAAACATGTCAGATTGCATTTTTGTGCATTCATGTCATGGAATATCCCAGTCCTTAAATTGGTTGATAACTCTAGCTATTCTTTGGTCTCTTTTCCATGCAGCTTGACAACAACACAAAATGAAGGTGTTGTAGAGCAATTACTTGCTGTAACTCCTAATGCTGGTAAGGAAGCTTTGTTAAGCCTCAGATGACAAGACAAGACAGAAACAAGGGATTACTTGAATTCAGGAGATGGCATTCCCTTCCCTTTGTGGAACAGCATACAAAAGAGGGAATCAAATGTCCAATTTCACCTGAAATGGATTGTGAACTTCTCCTTTCTTTTAGTTCTGAAGGAATTTACTAATTCAAAGAGGGAGTTAGCTAATTTTCTGTTAGGATTTAAACTGTGTGCCTTAGGAATTACATGGTTATATAAATTAATATTATGCAGAATGTTTGCTTAGTCTTTTGTTTATATGTGATGCTTATCGAAAATGTATCTTACTCTATTGTGTCATAATTACATAAAATGTTTATTTCACTCATTTATAAATCAGTACGAGACTTTCATGGTTCTAACTTGGAATTTATTTCCAGTTTTGTGACAGCTACCTCATTGCTATTTGGATTACTTTTATATGATGTTTTCTGGTTGTTTGGGTCTTCCCATGTCTTTGGTGACAATGTCATGGTTACTGTAAGTATCAGCTGAAGACAGATCTCGATATTGAACATTCATCCGATACCTAGATACAATTTGCACACATTCTACTTTACAATATAAATAATATTTCAATTTTAAGTGTTTATACAATTTGCAAATGTGTATTATTCATATAGTTTGAGGTTGTTATAAGCATGTACAATGTAATCTGGAATTTATATATATTTTTTTAAAACACTTACAGTCATCGGTTAAGCGACGGCTTGTAGGTGATTTAAAAAAAAAACATTGGTAGCTGTCGGATAACCGACGCTTTAGATTTAACCCCGTTGGTTAAGCGACGGCTTGTAGGTATTTAAAAAAAAAAAAACATTGATAGCTATCGGATAACTGACGCTTTATATGTCGGAAAACCGATGCTTTAGATTTAACCTCGTTGGTTAAGCGACGGCTTGCAGGTGATTTTTTTAAAATTTAATATGAATTAGATGTCGGATAACCGACGATTTACATTTAACTGACGGTAAACTGAGCTATTGTTTAACCGACGGATTGGAGAGATGTCGGATAACCGACGAAAATATACTAACGCTTAAAAAAAATCATAGTGTCGTGCATGCGACAGGGAAGTGTCGAAAATTTGACAGTAAGGCCGTCGGATTTTTGGGCGAAATGTAGTAGTGACACTTGGCTTCTCTAGCAAGTTTACAAATGATAATGGTGAATATTAATTGTGAAATACCTCCCTGAGCTGGTTAAGATTATTAATGACAACTATATATATGCACGGGTGACAAAGTTTGGTGATAAGTCCTGTATTTTTTTTTTGCAATGATTTATGGAGTTTGAGGATATGCCCTTATCTGAAATCCTTATGGCATGCTTAGGTGGCAAGGTGGGGTGCATAACTTTTGAAGAGAAATGTTTTGACCATGTCATTTGCACCAAGGGATTCACAAGAAGCCCAAGTGCAGTTTTCTTTGGAGCGAGGAGTGCCTGCTCTGATTGGTGTAATGGGGACACAACAACTTCCTTACCCTTCCCATAATAGGGATCGAAACATCGAGATTTGCGAAATCATCCAACAAAGCTCCTTCTTATTTACAATTCTCCACTGTGTAAATGACTATCATAAATACTAGTTACTGGTAAGTTGTAATAGTGATAATTATGTAGTTTGTAGATTGATATCTATCATAAATTTGTTTGAATATCATCATTGTCAAGCAATAACAACTTCTTAAAGGGTGCTAGCTCAATGGTAGAGCGCCTGCCTAATTATGGGCAGGAGGTTGGTGGTTCGATTCCTTCGTGCCTTATCATAAATTTGTGACTACAAAAATGACTAAATTCACATATATACGACTATTAGTAGCTAATTTCTCGTATCTTAGTCGTATTTAGCTTAGTCATTAATATGTTAACTTCTAGTAGTTTATTTAGTCGTATATTTGGTCATTAATGGTTGCAATCAGTGACTAAATCAGTGACTAAATCAATGATTAACTCTGTGACTAAATCAATGATTAAATCCGTGACTAAATCAATGACTAAATCAGTGACTACTAAGTCAAGCTATTAATGACTAGTGAAATATGACTAGCTATAAGATAGTGGTAATTTGCTACTATTAGTCACCGATTCAAAAATAGTCGTTTATAGCCTGATTTTAGTCATTTTTTTAGTCATTAATTTCTCATTTTCTACTAGTGATATCTGGTACCTTCAAAATTAGGGTTGTCGTTGCTAACTCCTTAAGTTTTACAAATTCTTTATCACATTGTTTGGACCATACAAACTTCATGTTCTTGTTTTCCAGTTCAGTGATGGGTCATACAATATTCAAAAATCCTTCCACAAATCTTTGGTAATATCCTGCTAATCCCATGAAGCTCCATACTTTGTGAAAATATGTCGGTGTTGGCTATGCCAATATCACCTCAATCTAGGACGGATTGAATTCTATGGCGTTACCTAAGATGAAATGTCCTAGATAATAAATCTTTGTCTAGAATAATGAGCATTTGGACAATTTTTCATAAAGCTTATGCTTCGTAAGACATATTAGAACCATCTTCAAGTGTTCTTCATGCTCATCGACATTCTTTGAATAAATCAAAATTTCCTCCAAGAACACTTGGACAAATTTGTCCAAATACTTTCAAAATACGTCATTCATTAGGTTCATAAAGACACCCGGCACATTCAATAATCCAAATGGTACAACAACAAACTCAAAGTGGCCACATCTCATATTAAATGTTGTATTGGGAATTTCTTCTTCTCTTATCCTCAACTGATGGTATCCAGACCTCAAATCTATTTTTGAAAATAATGTCACCCCCTTCATTTGATCAATTAGATCACCTATCCTTGGAAAAGGATATTGATTTCTGATAGTGGCCTTGTTCAATTGTCGATAGTCAATACATAGTCTCCATGACCCATCATTCTTTTTTATAAATATCACTGGCTCTCCATAGGACGATATACTAGGCCTGATGAATCCTAGATCCAACAGTTCTTGAATTTGTATTTGCAACTCACACAACTAAAATGTGATCATGCAGTAAGGATTCCTATATATTGGTTTATTTCTTGGATTGAGATCAAGGGTGACTTCACTTCCTTCCTTGGCGTTAGTCTTGAAACTTCCTCAGGGAACACGTCAGTGAACTGTGACAATATAGGATGTTGACTTACATCTATTATATCAGAATTTTCATTCATAATCCTCACTGCATATAACTGACATTCCATATAGATGCTTTTGTTTAGTTGTAATGTAGAGATAAATCTCAAAGACACTCCTCTCTAGGTACCTTCCAGTATCTACTTATTCCCGGAGTCATATTTGAATGTCAAATTCTTCACCTTGTAATGTAAAAATGTTGAATTGGCCTCTAGCCAATCCATTCCTACTATGATGTCATAGGATCATAATGAGGTGGTATACAGGGAAATTTTTGTAACAAAAACCCTTAGATCTAACTCAGAATATTGGAATAACAACCCATTCTCTTGGGTTGTTTTGGATGTCAATTCAACTGCTTTGAAATGTCGTTGCTCGATTTCAATCACTCAACTTCTAGTCACTACTCTAGGTTAAATAAAACTCTCAATAGATCCAGAATCAATTATTACATAAAACTCGTACCATTTATCATACATGTGGTTTCCAGCCTCGTGGCTTAATGTTATGCTTGCTGATTTTTCACTCCTGTAGGAATCTGATGAGCCTACCCCATGTCACCCACTGTAGTCGGGTGTTGCCCCTAATTTTCCCCTTTTCATCAATGGGGTCCTCCTCATGTTGAACATGATCCTCCTAGAGGTGGTCCCTTCTGAAACCATTGATAAATATCGCCATTGTCTTGTTGTCATTACACAACTGTCATATTTCCCCATGGAAAATTATTCGGATCTCGTGCCTCATATGGAGCTCTTGACCCACCAGTTCCATATCAATTTCCCATCCTAATATTTGGGTAAGGGTCTCTACGCCCTATCCCCAACCTCGGGGTAGTCTTAGGTTGTACCCCAGGATTTCGGTCACTCTGTCCCATAGGTTGAGGTTGTCATTGTGGACTGCCTCCAGTAACTTCTTTCTCAGTTATTAGCGCTTGCTGTACGACCTCATGTAGTGTGCACAGAATCAAAATACACACTTTACAATGAATGTTGTAGTTAAGTTAGGAATCAATATGTGCAGTATGAATTCACACTGCATTTCATGACAAATGGGATCCAGTAGTAGCAATTCAGACCTCCCATGCTCAACCACCCTTGACATTTATGAATAGATCCATGGACTCTATTGCAGAAGACCATCAAGTGGGAAATTAATTGATTTATTGGTGCAAGAGTCCGCATTCGGGTTGAAATATAAAACTCTACACCAATTCCAATTCCACACTTTGAAACAAAATTCAGTGGCGTTTACCATCAAAGTTCAACTTTTTGAGAGGGAAATTGCGGTGAAGGGACATGCCATAAGGGAATCTCAAGAGTCAATAGTATGGTTGCAGGAAGGACCTACATGCATGCACGAGCCAATATTATGGTTCTAGGCATGACTTGATGTCTAGTCACCAGACAATAGTATGTTTTCCAGGCACGAATTACATGCACAAGTCAATAGTATGGTTACATCTAGAACTTGAAGTCAATAGAATAATTCCAGGCACAACTTAGTTTAGTCCATTCATGATGGCCTCGGAATGAAGGAGCAGTATATCGAATGACCAAAATGCCCCATAGTTGCCTAATTCGGACATACTAGAAATTGTAGAAACATTGATTTTTTATTCCAACATACTATAAATTGTAGAAACACTGATTTTTGTTGTTTAGATCATAATTTAGATTATTTGGTTGGTTTCAGAGTCTACCATTTAGTCCAAAATGGTGATTGTTTATTGATGCATTTGTAACTCCAAAATGCATTCACTTGTATATCTTATATATTGTACCTTGATGTTTATTCCAGGAAGTATCTGTAATGTAATTGAGTCATGTCATGCCCCAATTTTCCAATCGGGAGATTCAATAATGTAAAGAAGTCATGTAAAGTCATTGAGGTTAACCCTCCATTGTAATTCAGGGAAATAGTCCCCAAAACTGAGTTAAGGTTAACCCTCCTTGTTGATCGGAGGGTAAAGTCCCCACAGTTGTGGGGCACTAGGGTTATTAGACTCTCCTAGAGATGTCGGCCCTGGTAAGTAATTGTTAAGTGAGGCCGACATGTTGGAGTGGAAATAAAGTGAACAAAAGAACATAAATAGAAGTGAGGCTCTTCTCATTTCAACATATACACTCGCTCACTGGGGCACATGAGTGAGAGAGGAGAATCTCTCTCAAGTGAGAGAGAGAGAACAGCTGTTGGAGAT
Source organism: Pseudotsuga menziesii (assembly GCA_001517045.1). Classification (NCBI taxonomy): domain Eukaryota; kingdom Viridiplantae; phylum Streptophyta; class Pinopsida; order Pinales; family Pinaceae; genus Pseudotsuga; species Pseudotsuga menziesii. Next base: position 80,527 of record LPNX010465800.1, on the reverse strand, counting down.
CATCTTTTCTGTCTTTGGGTTTTACTGCTTTAATTGGTGCTCATTATATCTTTGGGGAAGTTTTGGGGTTTTCTCGTTTATGGTTTCCCTGAGGAAAATTCTTTGTGTCTCTTATCTCTTGTGATTATTGATGTGCATGTTATTCTCTCAAATAAGATTTGTTCTAGCTGCAACCTTTTTCCCAAATTTTCTAAAATGTTGGACCCTCCTTTCAATTTTATCTAGCGTGGGATTGTTTGGGTTCCTGAATTCAGTTTTTCCTCTGCTATAAATTTGGATTTTTTGATGTGGAAGTTTGATGACTAATTGAGTATTTTTTCCCACTGTTTCAGAGGTTAAACGAGCTAGTGTTACTGTCACCCAGCCAAAAGTCTTTCGAGCAATTAGTGTTTTGATTTTTTGATGATTTGATTCTTTGTTGTAGAAATTTGGTTGAAGTTTGAGTCAGGGCATTAGTTCTCTATGCCGCCAATGTTTTGGGAGGGAAACGATGAACAGTGTTTATTTTCATCGATGCAGTTTACCTCCTATTTGTTGTATTGTTAAACCATTGACTTCCAATGATTTTTATTTTATCGCTATCGAAATCATGTTTGACCTTGATCAGAGGGCTTGTCCTTTGCATTGCTGACACTATGGCAGCATTGAAGTTTGAGTCACCGATACATAGTGATTAGAACTTTCGATCATCGATGGTTTTATGATCCACGGAACCCACAGTTAGTTTGTTATCCATCGTTGTGGCTATCAATTAGACTATCTCTTCGATGTTTAGTGTTTTGAACTGCCGACGCATTACTGGTTAGTAGTTTCGATCTTCAATACATGATACTGGTAGCATTTAGTTCTTTATATCGCCAAAACTACAAAGAGTATTGGGGTTAGTCCTTCCACTCACCAATGCTGATGTGTTTAGCAAGGAGTCTCTTCAATCCTCGATACATTACTACAGTAGTGCTTAGGTTTGCATCGCCGACACTGTGGATGTGCTTAGGGTTGAAGCTCTAACCTTTAGCCTTATATTTTTTGATCATGAATAGATTTATTTTGTCATGGAACCCATAGTCTGTTTGTGGCCCACTGTTGCGGTTGTCTAGTGAACTAACTTTCCAATGCATTTGTGAATCTGTCGTTGCAGCTGTCGATCAAACTATCCTTTCGACGATTAGAGTTTTCAACTGTTGATAGGGTTTTCCTACCGATTTTGTGTGCTTTTACTCTATTTTATGGGATGGCAGAGGTTTTCTGTGGGTTTTGGTCAAGTCAAGGTATTTTCTGAGATGAAGAGCGCAGTTTAGGGTTCAGTGTTTTGGGGATTGGAGGTTACATTGTTATGCTTCATGCTTTCATTGGAGGATTTCTATCGAGCTTGTGATTTTAGTTTTGGACAGTGGACTTAGAGAATTTCAAGATACAAACTTGTATGATTTCATTTCCTTGTCATTCTTTCTTTTCATGCATCAATACTGCGTATAGTTTATTTTACAGAATGCATATGGAGGAGGTAAATAGATTGATACAATTTTGTTATTTTGGTTAAATCTTAATGGCCTAAGAACATGATGTGTTTATGACCGAGAGTTGGCTGAAGAATGAAGAAGAAGAAAGAAACAGAGCTACAGAGGAAGCAGGAAGGAAGGAAGAGGAGGAGAGAAATAGAAATGAGGAAGCAGAAATAAAGAAAAGAAAACAAGAAAGTGAAAGTCTGAGATTGACAGGATCTGAAAAAGACCAACAGATTATTGAGCAGATTGATAGCAACAGAGGCCCAGGCTTGGAAAAATCTCATCAATGACCAAGCTGGTCCCTCTTCATAAAGCTCTCTTAAATTTTAATTTAAAATTAAACATGTTGTATAAATTACGGGCACATACTACAAGACAAAATATTTAGAACTGAAAGGTTGGGGTATCCCAAAGGTCATCGAGGGGAAGCCCAAAGGTTTTTCTTTTTTGTATAAATAAAGGAGAGTTTAAATAGAGAAGGGGACTTTTTCCTAGATCATTTGTGAGAGTATATTGTAAGAAGAGCTATTTCCTTTTGCAATAAATTGTGAGATCATTCTAACTCCTTGAATCTATGTTCATGTTATGAATGCACTCTAGTTTATTCTGTGAAATTTCCAATGTGAGTAATTAAAGTTGTCATAAAAAACAAGCTATCTTGTTGTTCATATTTCTATTAATGTTCATGTGTTTTGAAATAAGTAACGAATATCTATAATTTTTCTTAATGCATGTGGAGAAATACATTACTCATTGATAACTAATAATTTTTCTCCCTAGGGATAGGTTAGTTAGTTAAATTTTGTTTCTTGTTGTGTGTGATTTAGATGTGAGAGAGTTAAGATGAGAGGTAAGAACCTGTGCATCACATTGTGACACTCCTCGTTATATCTATCAATCTACATTTTTAGATAGGCACTTGCACATCATACTTAAACAAAAAAAACCAAAAATATACATGGTGGACTGGGCCATAACCGGTAAAACGGTTTAATTTGTTACTTGACCTACAGTAGCAAGACCTTAAACTAAACAGATTCCCCATACCAAAACATAACGGGCTAGTTGGGAACGTTATTGAGGAGAATCCCTAACTATTGTTACCTATGATTTTCCAAGCCTCAATAGTTTTTGGCGCTAGAAGGAGCGCTGCCAGTGCATGGCTGGCCGAGGGAACCTATTTCCTAGAAATTATTCCACCGGTGACAGTTTTGAAAGCAGTTTGTTTCACAATCCAACTCTTGAAAAGAAGGGTAAAGAACATCTGTATTCTGTCAATAACAAAGTACTCGATGATTTGTGAAGAATTACTATCGCATATGCAAAGGTGATCGGAGGATTACTGATTATCCCTGTCTTACCCAGAAGAGAATATCAGGAAAAGGATCACCCTAAATTAGAAGACTCAGTGTTGGCCATCCTAACAGGAAGTTGACCACCCTTTAAATCAATTGGATCCAGATACACCTTACTATTCACCTATTCATACCACTGTTCAGTCACCACCTCATTCTCCACTTAGAATCATGGCTAATGTAAATGCAAACCAACCAAATCCACCACCTTCTTGGAGGGATAGGTCACCTTTAAACCTGACACCTCCCACGGGGAATTCAGTTAGTGAACATCTCACATAGCACGTGCAATCGTGGGATATTAAAAAATACCTTAATTTTCTGATATATTGACTTAAAACCTCCTCCCCACTGTCTAGCACCCTAAATGCAGATAAGTTATTATCAACACACAGAGCTTACGAAATTCAATGTCAACCCGAGGAAGTCTTTTGTTTCAAAGGGTAAGTGCACAATATATGCTAAACACCAAATCATTGTAGTGAATACTGTTCTTAAACAACTATGTTCATCCCTCAAACTTGCGTAATCCCACCAATCTTCTAACTCTACAAATTCAACCTTGTCCTTCTATGCATCAACGAGAAATGAAATCAGATTCACCAACACTTACTGACAGAAAGGAAATCCTATTCATAACCCAAAATAAATGAATTACCTATCTGATCTAATCACACTTGGAATCTATAATCATAAATCAAATGTAATCTAGGAATTCAATTGTGACAGATCAAGCTCGGCTATTCTAAGAATTGAATCGCAGAAATAAAGATCAACACTTATAACAATCAGGAATTACAAAGGGTATGTGGGATATCAACCTGAAACCATGAGATTAACAGAGCTGCGTATAGCTATTGAATAAATTGCATAAAGACTATCTACTCAGTCGACTGTTACGCTGTTACAGTTATCGGTCTTAAGAAATGCAATACTGTAAATCACACATACTACTGCTGTGCACACAGAAAATATAATTAACGAAACATCACACAACCATGAATTAAAAGATCCTACCTTAACTCAGCAATCTCTGCGGAAGGCGGGCCCAGCCTTCACACAGAGACACTGGATGAACAATGTACAGCTCCCTTAAACCAGCAGTACTATTTGTATTAAAAAGGAATAATTATTACAGATTGCTCCCGCTGTCAATACACCAATTGAATTAACTATTTTACAACTACCTGAGTCGAGACATCTTTCTGCATTTATACCTACAAGTGATAATATCCCATCCTATTACAAAGGGAAGCCATGAAGATCTCTGATCTTCAGGCGCCCTGAATAACACGTTTGTTACAAGACGTGGCATGATACAATTATAGAAAATGCAAGAAGACTGTTTACTGGCCCAGAAGTAGCGATCTTCTCAGATCGCCATAATATTCGAGCAGCTATACTGAAGATCCCTCGATCATAGCACATTCTGTTACAGCTACTCTGACCGGCTCTTGTCTGGAATGTCACGTGCCTCAATAGATGATGGACAGATTGAGGATCCATTTTATGTCACGACCATCCCTTGTCCCTAGACTTGTTCAGCTCCATCCCCTGCATTCTGATCAGCTCACATTATCTTCATAGATCACACATATTAGCACAATTTCGAGAGATAAATAGCCTTAATCGTCACAAGAATAAGCATTAATAAGGTAGAACAATAATCAGTCTTACCTTGAAAATTTGAGGAACAAAGTGAAGAAAGTCAGTCTGATTGGCATGCTAAGCAGTGTAAAACAAGGGAATAAAGGTGATTAAAGGTGGTTAAAAAGGGGATAAATTTGGACTCAACATCTCCCCCCAACTACCCTGTTGCATGTCCTCATGCAACAACCTGCATCACTCGGAATCTGAATCCTGCATTGAGCTTTGTTCGTGGAGAGAAGAAAAATTGTAGGGAAACTCAGGTTTCTTATCTGCCTTCAGAAAACCTCTGTGAACAACCCAGAACTGCCAACATTTCCGCTCCTCTGCCCTAGTCATGGAAAAATCCATGTTGTATGGTTCTGCTGGCCACTAAATAAGAGGAAATTTGAACTTTAAACCCAGCCAGTTGACTCCACATTCCTTCATACACCCTACATACCCATTGACTCTTGAGAGTGCATGTTTAAAATTTTTAAAGCAGTAGGGGTCCCTATTTCTCAGTGCAGAGGAGGCAGCCTGCCATCTGTGCCGGCTGCCATCTAATGCAACCTGCTGCTGCCTAGAAATAGATTTGGTACATGTGGAGATTACCTCCTCCTGCAGTTTCATGATGTGTTGCTCCTGGGAAGGACTGGAAAGAAAACTTTTATACCGAGCCAAGAGAATTCCAGGATTCTGGGGTTCACTACGGATCCACAAACTAGTATGAGTTTCATTGTGGGAAAAGGTCTGAAAAGACCTTTCCCACTGAACATGGTTGCTAACAAAAGAGACAAAGGATCTTAGCTGAACATCCCCTGCAAATGGAACAGGATTTGAGTGCCGATCCATAGGGCATGCCATCTCGTGCAGGTACAGCTCACATAGCAAGTTCTGCTCTTCAAAGTTGCTCCCAAGAAATGTCTCCAAAATTTTTTTTGAGGTTGCAATTTCGAATAACCTCCCCTCCTGTACATCTTTTAATTTGAACCAGACAAACTGCTCAAAAAGAAACACTGGATAAGAGGAAGAGGGCTTCCTAGTGCCTATGAGTTCTCAGGATAGGTCATACATTTGATCCTTATCCTTCTGCACGGATGAGAATTTCTTCAATTTCTTTATCTCCTGCTGCAGCTCCTCCACCTGAACTCTATGGCCCATACGTTCTTCAGCCCCCTGCTCTTCCAGCACTCTAATAATTCTCTTATGCTCATCCAAAGCAATTGTCTTTTTCTGGTTTTCTTCCACCAGACTTCTCCATTTAATTATTTCCATCCTCAGGGCTGAAACTTCTGCTGTGAGATGTGAAATCTCCTTTTTATAATGTTCTTCCTGTTCTGTACCCAAATCAGTAAAATTTCTGCAAGGGAGGAGTATTGTCTCTTGTGAGACAGTGTCTTCCTGCACTTCTTCTATGAGAGTTGCTGGTTCTTGTGTGACAGCAACATCCCCTGGATTTTCTTCCATAACTGTGATTGATGCTTGTTGAGACACTGGTTCTTGTGTAACAGTGTCTTCTCCCTGATCCATCTGCATTTCTGAAATTGATTCTTGTGTTGCTGGTTCTTGTGTGACAGCAACACCCCCTGGGTTATTTTCTACAGCTGTATCCAAGTCTTGTTGAGACACTGGTTCTTATGTAACAGTGTCTTCTACCTGATCCATCTGCATCTCTGAAATTGATTCTTGTGTTGCTGGTTCTTGTGTGACAGCAACACCCCCTGGGTTATTTTCTATAGCTGTATCCAAGTCTTGTTGAGACACTGGTTCTTGTTTAACAGTGTCTTCTCCCTGATCAGCCTGCATTTCTGAATCTGATTCATGTGTTGCTGGTTCTTGTGTGGCAGCAACATCTTTCAAACTCTCCTCAGCATCAACCTCCATTGCTTTTAAGGACACTGGTTCTTGTGTGATAGTGTCTTCCTCCTACATTCCTGGATTCAATTCTTGTGTTGCTGGTTCTTGTGTGGCAGCAACATCTTTCAAACTCTCCTCAGCATCCACCTCCATTGCTTTTGGGGACACTGGTTCTTCTCGTGATTCTAAATCCAATGGTTGTGTTGCTGGTTCTTGTGTAGCAGCAACATCTTCGTTCCCCTGCTTCTGAGATTGGATATCATACAGTTCTTCCTCAAGGACCTCAGTGTCACCTGAGGCCATTGTCTGTTCATCCTCACTACACTGTATATCGGGTATGATATCTATCCCTGGATCATCTTCTGTTTGAAATTTGGGAATTCCCAAGGATGTTGGTTCTTGTGTGACAACATCCTGGATTACCTCTTCATCCTCCTGTGGCTGCAGTTCTTCTCTAAGCTTTGTATCATGGGGACATTCTGGGTTTACAGTGTCAAACTCTTCATTAGGTTCCAGAGTGTCCTCCATTCCAGATTCTTTTCCCCTTTCCATCTGCATTTCTGAAATTGCAGTCCCCTATTCAGGTTCATCAATGTTCTGCCCTCGTGGATCAGTTTCTATCATCTCTATATCGTGGGAGCATTCTGGGTTCACAGTGCAATCCTCATTCCCATCATCGCTCCTAATTTCATTCTCTGCCCTAGGATTAGTAGTAGCCTCAGCAAGGATGATCAAAGATGCTGGTTCTTGTGTTGCAGCATCTTCTTCTTCTGCATGTTCTTCCCTTGTGGACGTGGGCTGTTGCACTGTGCGAATTATGACCCCATGGCCTTTCTTTTTGAAAATTTCCCCACAATTGGGGCAAATCACTTGCTCCTCCTCCATGTCAGGGTCAATAGAGTCTATTCCCTCGAGGTGGTCTGCCGCCTCCACCAATGTATACATTTTCTTCTCGCCTTGTTTCCTACAAGTTTCCTTCCAAGTCTCCACTTCCCTTCGAAGTATTTGGACTTCCTCCTTTAATACTGTGTTTTCTTCCAAAATTCCCTCCAGGCTGGGTTCTACCTCAACTGGCCTTTCTGGAGCTTCCATTGGCCTTGGTACAAGGATTGGGATCTCAACCTGTGACTCCAGGGTTTCCCATCTTTTTCTGGCTGCCTCTGAGATTGCATTTGGTTTGAGTCTTTTGCCTCCTATTGGTGCAGTTATGCTCGGCTCCTTAATTGGTCTTTTTCTTCCTTTTTGTGACGTTTTCATTTGAGGGGCTGACTTATCAGGATTCACTGCTGGGGTCAAAGGAATGTTTTCTTGCACCTCAGATCGCTCCTCCTCAATTAGGGTTCCTCCTTCCCACTCAGGTGAGGATTCAACAGTGACCGGCTCCATCTGTTCCATCTGTTATTCAATTTCCTTAGCTCTGTCATCTTCAGGTTCAATTGTCGCGGCATTCAATGCTGCTCCAATTTCTCCTTCTGATGACAGAGCTACCCTGTTGTCTGCATGTCTCTCAAGATTTTTATCAACACTTTCCCTCAATGGTTCTACTTGTGTCCCCTGTTGTGCTTGTTCTGGTACAATATCATCCCCCCCCCCAACTATATCGGAGGGATGCTGATCCTCCTCATGATGTTGAAGCTGTGCCTGTTCGGCTGGGAGACCGAGCAAAGGAGCAGGCTCCTGAGTGCGGGCTATGAATTGATCCCAGGTGATATTGTGCTGGACCAGGGTTCTTAAAATGATTAATTTTATAAGGCCATGGTGGGTTAGGGAAACATGTGGATGTTTAGCCGTTTGGACAAACACCGCCATATGGCGTAAGGTATGGAACAGATAGTAGGGAATATTCAACAAAATGCCATGGTGAAGATGGGAAAGCAAAGGTAGTTCAGAATTATAAACAACTTGGTACCTACCTTCGCAAGTGATGTATTTCTTAAGGAAGATAGAAACCTGATCCCATGGTCGCGGCAGTGAGTGCAGTGCAATTCCTCTCTTTGATGATTGAACGTGCTCCCCTTCTCGTATAAATTCCACCCGTGCAACCATCGTGGGAACTCGTCGTTCAAACCATGCCTTTCCCACCCTTGGAATTGCAGTAAATTCAGATATAATGGCCTCGGACAATTCTATCCGCAGCCCCCATACCTCAGAGTGAGTTTCCTTGAGGTGTAAAGTGAATTGCAAAGCTGCTTCTCTGTTAAATCCATCTAGTCGCTCGAAGAATTCAATCCAGCCAGCGGCTTGAAAGATGGAAAAAACCTTAGGATTGTTTCGGAGTTCTTGCGTGTTTAAAGGTTCATGACGAGCTAGAAGCCCCATGGTCCTGGCAACAGAGTTCTAGAGTCCGAGAGTGGAGGTTGCAGAGCGGGGAATGCACAGATCGTTGAGCGGAGATGTGAGTAAGGAGATGGCAAATTTGGAAAGTGCAGTGCAGAGGGAGGTTCAAAATTTTTATTCCAAATTGGGGAAGGTGGCGGTTATGAGATTTTACGTCGCACAGGGGAGGGATTAATTAAGTCATAATGGTAATACGTATTAAGGCACGACTGATATCATTAAACCCAAATTAACACTTAATCATGTAAAAATCAAAGCCATACCTCGTGCGACTGTGCATCGAATGACCTGCGGGGAATGATGATCCGTATATTTGCTGACGCAAGGAAGGCCGAGCTCATGCGCAGGAATTAAGTCGATCATAATAATAGCAGTTAATGCCATAATGCCATCGCCAGTGAAAACGGAGAAAACATCGTGTCACCGGGGTCGAAATTATGCCAAATTGGCCGTCACGAGCGGAATAAATCAGAGCCATAAGAAATAGTGGAAGCAATTTGCTTTGATTAACACAGGAGTTACTACTGCAAAGAACAAAAGAACAGTCTGTAATGCTAAGAGGTCCGCCAAATAAAGCGGGAATGAAGTTGCCCAGCATGATATCGCGGCCAATTAAAAGATGTTACAGTCGTCAAGGAAGATCACGGTGTCGGAAAAAAATTGGCGGTACAGGAAAAAAAAAAATCACGGCTATCAGAATTCACAATGGCTGGGAAAGGATGTTGCGGCCGTGGGAACATGTGGGTTGGCCACCGGGAGTGTATGTTCGGCCGCCGGAGGATTATGTTCATCCGCCGGGAAACTTATGTTCATCCGTCGGGAAAAAGAATTTTCGGGCCTTTGGAAAAAGATTGCAGCTGTGGGAAAGTTTGTTCAGCCGCCGGGAAAAAGGATTTTCAGGCCTTTGGAAAAAGGTTGCGGCTGTGGGAAAGTTTGTTCAGCCGTTGGGGGTGTTTGTTCAGCCGCCTGGAAAAAGGATTTTCGGGTCTTTGGGAAAAGAGTTGCGGATGTGGAAAAGTATGTTCAGTTGCGGGAGTGTTTGTTCAGCCGCCGGAAAAGAGAATTTTCGGGCTTTTGGGAAAAGAGTTGCGGCTGTGGGAAAGTATGTTCAGCTACGGGAGTGTTTGTTCAGTCGCTGGGAAAAAGAATTTTCGGGCCTTTGGAAAAAGAGTTGCGGCTATGGGAAAGTATGTTCAGCTGCGGGAGCATTTGTTCAGTTGCCGGGAATGTTTATTCTAAGAAAAGGAAAATGCAACACAGGGAACAAACGAAAACGTTTTTCGTTCAGCGGGCCCATTCTGGTCGTTCGCCTGGTACTTCCCTAGAATTTATTTCTTTGAAAAACAAAAACCAAAGAGATCAAATGCAAAGAGAAACAATCAAGAGTTATTCGCTACAGTAGAAAAAAAACTTATTTATGTACAGTAATTCAATAGTGTGATTTACAGTTTAAAGGTTGGCAGAGGCAGAGAGAAGTTCCTTCCCTGGTAACAGCTGATACTCTGGGTTGGCACCAATCTGTGAAATGAATGCATCCTTCGAGATAGGATTACGGTACAGTCTTAGTCTGTGGCCATTAGCAAGTAATGGTATACAATTGTCGTCAATGGTCACCAGACGGACAGTGCCGTTGTCAAAAACCCTGTCAACCAAGTATGGACCTAGCCACCGTGTACGCAGTTTCCCTTTAAAATATCTTTTGAATCTGGAGTCATAAAGTAACGCCCAGTCTCCTTCACTGAAGACCTTCTTTTTAATAAACTGGTCGTGCCAATTAGATCTCTGTTGCTGAAGCAACAAAGTCTGATCTACTGCCGCTAACCGCTTCTCGTCCAGTTCATTTAATTGATTCAGTCTTCGCTTCTGCACTTCTGTTACGTCCAGGTTCATTTCGGTGGCTGTCTTCAAGGTTTTAATCTCGAACTCAATTGGAAAGACAGCACTCTTTCCGTACACCAAATCATATGGGGAGAACCCTGTAGTGTCACGCCAAGTCGTGCGATATGCCCACAGTGCTTCTGGAAGCCTGTCAGCCCAATCCTTTCGATGACTATTAACTGTTTTAGTAAGGATATTTTCAATAACCTTATTGGTGCTTTCCACCTAACCATTAGCCTGGGGGTGATAAGGTGAAGACACCCTGTGCTGCACATGATACTTCCTGAGAAAGGATTCAAATTGGTGTGACACGAACTGCGGACCTCCATCAGTAACTACTTCTTTTGGCACCCCAAAACGGGTAAAGATCTCACTGTACAGAAAATCAATTACTGCCTGATCATTAGGCTTAGCCAAAGCTACAGCCTCCACCCACTTGGTCATGTAATCAGTACAAACCAGAATATAGACCTTCTGTTTGGAGGGAGGACTGATAGGGCCAACAAAATCCGGTGCCCATCTCTCAAATGGTTCAACTACAAGTTGGGACTGTAGGGGCATCTGATCTGTTCGATTGGGTTGGCCCATCCTTTAGCAACTGTCACAGGACTGGACATACTTCTTGGCATCCCTGAACAGAGTCGGCCAGTAATAGCCCATCCGCAATGCTTTGTGCCCTGTTCTTTTATCTGCAAAGTGGCCTCCACAAGGCCCCTCATGACAGGCTTTTAATATAGGAAAGATCTCATCTTCTCTTACACATCTCCTGATCTCAAGATCAGGCCCTGTGTAGAAGAGATGGCCATTTAACCAACAAAACCTGGCACTGCACTGAATAATTTTTCTTTTTTCTCGTTTTGTCATATATGGCGGGAGCTTCCCTGCAACCAAATAGTTAGCAACGTCTGCATACCATGGAGAATGAACTGAAAGTGCAAATAGATGCTCGTCTGGGAAAGAATCCTCAACAGGCAAACTGTCATCACTGTTAGTAATACGGGATAAAAGGTCAGCAACAACATTTTCCTTCCCAGGTTTATCTATGATAGTGATCTCAAATTCTTGTAACAATAAAAGCCATCTGGTCACTCTGGCATTGGTAACTGGTTTATTCATTAAGTATTTGATGGCAGAGTGGTCAATGTGCACAAATGTAGGATACCCGGTGATATAATGTCTAAATTTATTGATGGAGTAAACAATAGCAAGGAATTCTTTTTCAGTACCAGTGTAGTTAAGCTCAGCAGGGGCTAGATTTTTACTAACATAGTAAATGGCATAAGGTTTTTGGCCCTCCTGCTGTCCTAATACTGCCTCAATGGCAGTGTCAGAGGCATCTGAGGAGATATGGAAGGGTAGGGTCCAATTAGGTCCCCGCAAGATGGGAGCTGTAGACAGCCTTGCTTTAAGTTCATCGAATGCTGTCTGGCATGCTACATTCCACACAAACTGTGCATCCTTCATTAACAAAGAAAACAGAGGAGAATCCAGTTTGGAGAAGTTTTCTATGAATCTTCGATAATATCCAGCATGTCCCAGAAAGCTTCTCACCTCTTTCTGAGTTGAAGGGGTAGGTATATTATGTATTACTTTGATTTTTGCAGGGTCTACCTGTATGCCATTGGCAGAGATAAAATTCCCCAATACCACCCCCTCACTCATCATCATATGGCACTTCTCAGTGCTTAATGAAAGCTGAGCCTGTTTACAGCGATTTAAAACCTTTTTTAAATTTTCTAGTGCCTCATCGAAATCCCTGCCATAGGGAGTGAAATCATCCATGAATATTTCCATGCTATCATTGACTAATTCAGAGAATATGCCAATCACAGCTCTTTGGAACGTTGCTGGTGCATTGCACAATCCAAATGGAAGTACTCTGTAAGCAAACATTCCCTAGGGACAGGTGAAGGTGGTTTTATCCTGATCCTCAGGAGCAATTTGGATTTGGTTGTACCCACTGAAACCGTCTAGGAAGGAGAAGAACTTCTTCCCTGACAGGGTATCAAGGACCTGGTCAATAAAGGGTAAAGGGAAATGATCCTTTTGAGTTGCTTTGTTCAGTTCCCTATAATCAACATAGACCCTCCATTTCCCATTTTTCTTGGGTACAATCACGAGTGGGGAGACCCACTCACTATCTAAAATAGGGTATATAAACCCTGCTTCCAAAAGTTTCTGGATTTCCTCCTTCACTATATCCCTCAGATTGGGGTTCATGCGTCGTTGGGGTTGACACATAGGCCAGGAGTCACTTTTGATATAAATGTGATGAGTGCACAGATTAGAGGGGATACCCCTCATATCTGTATACTCCCAGGAAAACGCCCCCTTATGTTCCTTCAAGAGGCTGATCAGGCATTTCTGTTCCTCTGAGGAGGGACTAGGATTGATATTCAAAGTCCTTCCAGGTTCTACCTCAATCGGAATTCTCTCTGAATTTTTCACAACCGGGATTATGTTTGTGCCACCAACCAAGGCTTCTTCCGTAAGGTTTTCTTGCTCTTCCTTTCCCAAGGTAGTGTTAAGAATTTGATAGGCCTCTCTATTCACTGAAGTGGGTTCACTAATGAAATTGCTAATGGTATCATCTTTTGTCTCATTTTTGAAGGTTAAGGCCTTCCCTATAGTTAATAATGGCTGGACATCCTCCTCCTACTCCTCCTGCTCTATCCAAAGGGATGTTTCAGCCTCTAGACTTGGCTGAGCCGGAGGATACAGGGTGAGGTTTTTAGTATCCATACCATCAGATATAGTCATAGACCCCGATCGACAGCTGATGCAAGCATCAGCTGTGGCCAACCACGGTCTTCCCAGGATCAATGGGTGTCCCCCCAGCTGCGATTTTGGTTGTAACACCAAAAATTCGGCTAGGTACTCCCATGAATCTACTGATATAACCAGGTCGTCCAAAATCCCTTCGGGTCTGATGGTGGATCTGTCTGCCAATTCCAAAATAGTAGGGGTCGGTCTAAACTTGGGGAGCCCAAGATTCTTTACAGTTTCCATAGTTAGAACGTTGATTGCTGCTCCCAGGTCCACTAGGATGTTGGGTATCTGTGTCTATCCTATCTATACAGTAACGGTAGGATTACTAGGGTCGTCGTATTTAGTCACAGGGGCTTTTCCTATTATCAAGGCCAATAAGTTTCCTATGACATGAACCGTAGGAGGATCCCTGAGTTTCCTTTGTGTTCTTCTTGTGCACAGCTCCCAAACTGTTCTAGCGTAAATGGGCACATCTTGAAGCGCTTGAAGGAGGGGAATTTTAACATAAAGGTTTCTTAACTCTCCGAGGAGGTTAAACTGAGGTTTCCCACCCATTTTTGGTAGCAGTAATCTCTCGGGGTATGGTGGCTGCTTTATCAGATGGGAAGGTTGTATCTCTTCAGGTTTATCATTGGATGGTTCATCCATCCCTTTAACATTAGATGGTTCAGCCGTTCCTTCTAAGGGATGCCCAGCATCCTCAATGATGGGACTTGAGTCAAATGGATGCTGTAAGCTCTCCTCTTCTCTATGCTCAGAGGATGAAACATCCTCTGTTATTACAGGTTCTACAATTTTCCCAGATCGTAAATGGATTTCATTACAGGGTACAGGGGAAAGAAAGTAGGCTGGCATGTTGACAGTCTCCAATTGGTGAACTGCTTTATTGTTTGGGTTAGGATTAGGTTGGGTAGGCAGCTGGGGTCGTATTGGTATATTCGGGACAGAATTGTTTTGCAGCTGCAGCTGTGACTGTGGAGGTAAGTATTGAGGATATGGAGGAATTTGAGGGAATTGGGGAAATTGAGGATAATAAGGTGCTTGCTGAGGTAGAGTTGGTTGAGGAAACTGGTTCCCAGGATGGAAATTCCTCCATCCAGGAGTCCATGACGTAGGTTGGGGTGGTGGCTGTGTCCAGGGATTCCATGAATTATAGTTTTGCATTGCAGGTTGAGAGGAATTCCATTGAGTATAATTCGAAGGGAATTGTGTATTCAAATTTTTCATATTATTTCAATTCCCCATATTATTCAAAAATGGGAGAGAGTCTGGAGACATACCTTGATTCCAAGGCTGCCATGGTTTCTTCTGTGCGATAAAGTAGGCTGCTTCCACATCCGGGTTTGATGCTTGCAGAACGGCCTTAACTTGAGGAAGTGAAGGGCATTCCTTCATGTCATGGTTCAGCTCACACAGCTGACATACGTTCACTTTGTCAAGCGGGAATTCTCTCAATGGATGATTCTTTCTACACCGAGGGCAGAACACACTGGAGCTCTACTGCTTGTTTTTGTTTCTCCTTCAGGACATCAATTTCAGAAGAGATGGAGCTCATCATTTCTGTTTTAAAATTCTCAAGTAGATTGCCTATCTCTGCCTGGGTGGCGCCTCCATTAGATGACTTCTGAGTTCGGTCGAAGACCTCACGTTCCATCTTTTCTCGTTTATCCCGCTTATTATTTCTGGAAGACCCTCTGGAATATCTTTTGCACAGCTCCACAATTTTTTCAAAAGGTTCCTTGGAGATGTCTCCCTTACCAAGCAGGTTTAACATATCTAGACAATCATCCCTGATTCCCCGAAGCAAAATTATTTTGAGTACATCCAATCCCATGTTCGTCTGCCCAGCTCTCTGCACATTGTACAGCAGTCTTTCCACGAAATCTTCCAAACTTTCTTCCTCCTTCTGCACCATTTTAAATAACTCCTCTCTCTTATCCTTGGTGTTACAGTATTCCTGATATTTCTCCAGGAACACCTGCTTCATTGCATCCCAATTAGTAACGGTCCCTCCCCCAAGGCTCATGAACCAGCGTAATGCATTGTCCTTAAGGGTAGCAGGAGAAAGTTTTAGTTTTTGGGCATCGATGATATAATCATAACTGCGACAAATAATATCGAATTCGAAAAGGAATTCGTCTGGGTCTTCTGCCGCCTTTCCATGGAAACGAGGTAACACCGATGGTGAGATATTCTTCATAGGAGCTGCCCCATCTGGTTGTTGAATAGGAAATTGCAATGTAGCCACTGTTCCCTCTAGCAGGGAGCGATTCTCATGATGATAGTTTTCTCCCATAACTTCTTCCTCATTGGCCCCGTGTCTATTACTCATCTCTTCTTCTGTTTCCTCCTCTTCGTCTCCTCCTAGGTTGTTTTCTTCATTCTTCTCTTGTTCCTCGTTCTTTTCTTCGTTCTTCTTTTGTTCCTCATTCTTTTCTTCGTTTCTCCACTGTCCCAAGAGCTTCTGGTGGTACTGATCCCACTCTTCCTTAATTACACTCCTCTCGTTAATGTGATAATTCGGACCTCTACCAGCAGGTCCCGTTGTAACAGCTGTGTCTTTGTCTCCAGGGATAGCTGAGGATGACGCAGCTGCTCGTGTCTTCTCCACCGTGGATTCCAATGCTAGCGCCCCAGGATCAGTGTGGTTTCTTCTGTTGGGAGTTTCTTGAAGACGAGCTCCAGTGGATGAATCAGTTCTGTCAACAAGGTCGTCAATGAACGTCCTTCTGCCCAATGGTACTCCTCGACCTCGACCCGAGCCACCTGCACCGTTAGTATCTTGTGGGGTTTTGGGAGTTGGGAATTGATCGCGTTTTACCCTTCTAGTATTCATACAACCCAAATCATTTCATCAGAAAGAATAAAAAGAGACTGACTAAAAATAATTATCAAATGCAACTACTGATAGTGTTTAATTACCCTTCCCCGGCAACGGTGCCAAAATGTCGAGCACCCTAAATGCAAATAAGTTATTATCAACAAACAGAGCTTACTAAATTCATTGTCAACCCGAGGAAGTCTTTTGTTTCAAAGGTTAAGTGCACAATATATGCGAAACACCAAATCATTGTAGTGAATACTGTTCTTAAACAGCTATGTTCATCCCTCAAACTTGCGTAATCCCACCAATATTCTAACTCTACAAATTCAACCTTGTCCTTCTATGCATCAACGAGAACTGAAATCAGATTCACCAACACTTACTGACAGAAAGGAAATCCTATTCATAACCCAAAATAAATGAATTACCTATCTGATCTAATCACACTTGAAATCTGTAATCATAAATCAAATGTAATCTAGGAATTCAATTGTGACAGATCAAGCTCGGCTATTCTAAGAATTGAATCGCAGAAATAAAGATCAACACTTATAACAATCAGGAATTACAAAGGGTTCATGGGATATCAACTTGAAACCATGAGATGAACAGAGCTGTGTACAGCTATTGAATAAATTGCATAAAGACTATCTACTCAGTCGACTGTTACGCTGTTACAGTTATCGGTCTTAAGAAATGCAATACTGTAAATCACACATACTACTGCTGCGCACACAGAAAATATAATTAACGAAACATCACACAACCATGAATTAAAATATCCTACCTTAACTCAGCAATCTCTGCGGAAGGCGGGCCCAGCCTTCACACAGAGACGCTGGATGAACAATGTACAGCTCCCTTAAACTAGTAGTACTCTTTGTATTAAAAAGGAAGAATTATTACAGATTGATCCCGCTGTCAATACACCAATTGAATTAACTATTTTCCAACCACCTGGGTTGAGACATCTTTCTGCATTTATACCTACAAGTGATAATATCCCATCCTATTACAAAGGGCAGCCATGAAGATCTCTGATCTTCAGGCGCCCTGAATAACACGTTTGTTACAAGACGTGGCATGATACAATTATAGAAAATGCAAGAATACTATTGAATAGCCCAGAAGTAGCGATCTTCTCAGATCGCCATAATATTCGAGCAGCTATATTGAAGATCCCTCGATCATAGCACATTCTGTTACGGCTACTCTGACCGGCTCTTGTCTGGAATGTCACGTGCCTCAATAGATGATGGACAGATTGAGGATCCCTTTTATGTCACGACCATCCCTTGTCCCTAGACTTGTTCAGCTCCATCCCCTGCATTCTGCTCAGCTCACATTATCTTCATAGATCACACATATTAGCACAATTTCGAGAGATAAATAGCCTTAATTGTCACAAGACTAAGCATTAATAAGGTAGAACAATAATCAGTCTTACCTTGACAATTTGAGGAACAAAGTGAAGAAAGTCAGTTTGATTGGCATGCTAAGTAGTGTAAAACAAGGGAAGAAAGGTGATTAAAGGTGGTTAAAAAGGGACCAAATTTGGACTCAACACCCACCCCTTTTTATACCTCAATCCTTATAAACTACCCTACCCACCCCACCTTAAACCCATGATCCCCCTAATACCTGCAATATATTGGTTCAATTTTTAATGATTTTAAAACCCACAATATGAACTAACGTGATAGGATATTGGTCAACAAGCGAGGCCCCCATGACACCTCCCTTGCATGATTTGCCTCAAGATTTTGAGAAAATGTTGCCTGAGTTTGACCCAAGTGAAAACATTTTGGTAGATGATCATTTGCAAAGTTTTTAATTTGATATATATGAACTATGGGCTGGAGAACATGAAGATGTAGTCTGTAGATTGTTTCCACATACCCTGAAAGGAGCAACAGCCTCATGGTATTTTGCTCTTCCTGCAAATTCAATCACATACTGGGACATTTTTGATAGAATATTTAGAAGTAAATATGTAGTTCAGAAAACTCATGCAGCTTTAATGAAAGGGTTATGCGCTTTAAAGAAATAAAGGAAGGAAAAGATGCATAATTTCACCCAAATATTTGCTTCTTATCTAAGAAATTTACTATAGCTGATAAGCCATCTGAAAAAGATCTGATTGAATATTATACTTCAGCTTTATGTCATGACTTGGCCATGTTTGCTAAGATATCAATCAAACCTACATTATCAGAAACCTATGAAGAAGTTGAGAGGGTATAGGCTGAGATAGAGAGCATAGAAAATTATCCTGTGCAGTCAGAAGAGAAAATTTTTGGTAAGAAACCTTTATTATGGACTAAACCTAATGATGAACAATCATAGGATTTTGAAGGGATGGTGAAGATGATGCAAAAGATATCCAAACAGAGTAATAGATTTGGAAAAAGAAAAGGAAGCTAATAAATCATATAAGCCTTACTATAAAAGGAGGGAGGACAACAATCAATCTAAACCACCTCCACACACTCTTGCACCAATGAATTTAACTGATGTAGGCATGGATAATTTTGGCACCTTTCATCAGTAGCTGCATCCTGAGAGGAATTTCCTCCAATGGATAAATTCTATGGCATTGGTAATGAATCAGTGATTGGAATCTAAACTAACAGAAATTGATAAGGAGGAAGAAAAGGACAATCAACACACAGAAAAACAAGAAGAGGATGCTCTGGTTTTATGGGACTGTGTCTCAATGTTTGATACAGAAGAGGAAGGTTCTCTGAAACAAGAAGAAACATTAGAACCCAATCTGACAACAAAAATTTAGAGGTTGTTAAAAGAAGACAATTCCACACTTCAGAAGATCAAGAAATTTCAAGAAAATGTGAAGAAGGTACAGAAGAACACTACAACTGATAAAATACCTGAATTTACCATTACAAGTCAATATCCTAAGAGAATTAGCATGCATGTTAAGCCTATTGAAGACAAGTTTGATAATGTCAAGAAGAATCTCAAAACACCTGAGATGGGGTATGATATTGTGGAAGACACTAAAAAGGCTAAGGAAAATATCTCATTATTTGAAATGTGTAATGTACCTTAGTAGAAAGAAAATTTGTTAAAAGCACTTGAAGTACCAGAAGAAGAGCTTCCCACTAACAACCAACCTACAGAAGAAATTGCTGAAGCAAGTGTGGGAGGTAAGTCTAAGTTTAGAACCCCACCATTTCTCCTAAATTTTGATATTTTCAACTATAATGTGCATAGTTGCTTACTAGAATCAGGGGCATCAATCAATGTTATGCCACTTTCGGTCTGCAAGAGAATTAATGGACAACCTAAACCATCCACTTCGCAAGTTATTCAATTACACAGGATAGTTATGAAAGTAATCAGAGAATTGGAAGATGTTCTAATTAACTTATCTGCAAATGAGAAGGTATTTCAGTACATTGATATTGTAGTAGCGGACATTCTAGATGCTTATGGACTTGTTTTGAGTCGAGACGGGTCAGCAAGACTAAATGGTTACTTCGCATCAGATTGGTCACATCTGTGGTTGCCTCATAAAGGAAGTCCCAATTAGATAAAAATAATAAGGGATCCTTAGATGAAGTACAATGTTACTCAATTGCAGGGAAAAAATGAGCAAGTGAATTCTATGTTGGGAAATTACTTCATTCAACTAGAACTGGGAAATTACCAAGCTAAGGAAGCCATCAGTTCACCTGACACCCAGCCTGATCTCCTTCAATTTTCATGGGCTGATGAGATTGACTATAAAATAGTAGATTTGGTTTCAGATGTAGTTTTTAATTCAAGTTCAGTAGAGCTAGATAATGGGTAGGCCTTTTCAAATTGCAGTCATTCCTAGCCCCTCAAATCACAAGTTGCAAGAATTACAAGGGTGGGAAGAGAACTTACCAGTTAGTGGTTTACTTCTCCAACTTTATGTTTCTTGATTTTTATTTCTTGGTTGTCTTGTACATAAATAAACTGATTGCTTTGTTTTGTTTTGATTTTCTTATTTTTGTTTATTTTAGTTAGGGTTTGATTGATTTTAATAAAGAAGCAAACTTTCGGTTGCATGGAGTTCATCAGAATTCTGGATTAACTAAAATCCTTGATTATAAGAGTGTGTACTATTGATTTATTTGAAAGAACTTCTTCTAGTTCAGCAGTTTTCCTAAATGGCTATGAACACATTGAAGTCCTACTTAATCCTTGTAAAATAACTTAGGATCAAAAGGTCTGGAATACTATTTCTAGGCTCCATCCATCTCACATTTAAAAAATTGTCTTAGGGGGTGATAGCAAAAGACCCATGGAGAGGAAGCATGGTAAAGAGTGTATTATATTTAAATGATCCCATGCCAAGAATTGAAATCCAAAAGGAAAATAAGAATCAAAATATCCTAAGAATACAATATGTATCAAAGCAAAGTACTGAACCAAAGTTCTTCTCCATCCATGAGCTGAAAAAAATCAATACATCTCTCACACAAAAGGACACTATGTATAGAGAAGCCTGAATAAAAAATTCAGAAAGAAGGCATGCAGGAGGAATCATAAAGGACAAAAATTCCAAAAGCACAAAAGTGCAAAATGGCATGGGAATGAGGAACAAATGAATATTTATGTTGACCATATATTACAATCTTGTGGTGTCCAAGCTGGGAGCTACCCGAAGACAGAGGTAAAATTATCTAGACTTTGAAATCTTGGTTCCCATTATCCCTAAATTGGACTATCATCAAGGATTAAAGTGCATACATCTGTCATTTGGGAAATCCAGACATCTAGAAGAATTCAGCATGTTGGTATTTATTGTCAAAACAATCTGTTACTCAAAGAAGAAGTTGTCCAGATATCTGTGTTCACTAGGTAGTCGCCAATTGTTGTAGCTGCAACCTTTTTCCCAAACTTTCTAAAATTTTGGACCCTCCTTTCAGGTTTATCTAGACTGGGATTGTTTGGGTTCCTAAACTCTATTTTTCCTCTACTATAAATTTGGATTTTTTGATGTGGAGGTTTGATGACTAATTGACTATTTTTTCCCATTGTTTTGGAGGTTAAACAAGCTAGTGTTATTGTCGCCCAGCCGAAAGTCTTTTGAGCACTTAATGCTTTGATTTTTCGATGATTTGATTCTTCGCTATCAGATGTTAGTTGAAGTCTGAGTCGAGGAATTATTTCTCTATACTGTCGACATTTTGGGAGGGAAAGAATGAACATTTCATATTTTTGACGATGCACTTTACCTCCTGTTTGTTTTATTATTAAACCTTTGACTGCCGATGATTTTTATTTTATCGCTATCGGAATCATGTTTGACTTTGATGGGAGGGCTTTTCCTTTGCATTATCGATAGTACGGCAGCGTTGAAGTTCAATTCATTGATACATAGTGATTAGAACTTCTGATCGTCGACAGTTTTATCATCTGCGGAACCCACAGCTAGTTTTTTATATACCGTTGTGGCTGTTGATTAAACTATCTCTCTAATGTTTAGTGTTTTGACCTGCCGATGCATTATTGGTTAGTAGTTTTGATCTCCGATACATGATACCAGTGGCGTTTAGTGCTCTATATCACTGAAACTATAAAGAGTATTGGGGTTAGTCCTTCTGCTCACCGGTGCCAATGTGTTTAGTAGGGAGTCTCTCCGATCCCCGATACATGACCGCGACAATGCGACACTACGGATGTGTTTAGGGTTGAAGATCCAACTTTTAGCCTTAGATTTTTTGATCGCTGATAGATTTATTTTTTCACAGAACCTGTATTCTGTTTATTTCTTGTAGTTGTGGCTATCTAGTGAACTAAACTACCGATGCATTTGTGAATCCGTCGTTGCAGCTGTCGATCAAACTATCCTTTTGACAATTAGAGTTTTCAACCGTCGATAGGGTTTTCCTGCCGATTTTGTGTGCTTTTACTCTATTTTATGGGATGGTAGAGTTTTTTCGTGGGTTTTGGTCGATTGAAGGTTTTTCCCAAGATGAAGAGCGTAGTTGAGGGTTTAGTGTTTTGAGGATTGGTAGTTACATTGTTATGGATTGTGTTTTCATCGGAGGATTTTGAGTTAGTCTAGATGCGGCCTGGATTTAGATGAAGAGTCTGTTCTATTGGGCTTTTCATTTTAGTTTTGGACTATGGACTTAGAGGATTTCAAGACACAAACTTGTAAGATTTCTTTGCCTTGTCATTCTTTCTTTTCATGCATTAATATTGTGTATAGTTTATTTTACAAAATGCATATGGAGGAGGTAAATAGATTGATACAGTTTTGTTATTTTGGTAAAAGATTAATGGTCTAAGAACATGTTGTGTTTATGACAGAGAGTTGGCTAAAGAATGAAGAAGAAGAAAGAAAGAGAGCTGCGGAGGAAGCAACAAGAAAGGAAGAGGAGGAGAGAAAGAGAAATGAGGAAGCAAAGATAAATAAAAGAAAAGAATAAAGTGAAAGTCTGAGATTAACATGATTTAAAAAAGACCAACAGATTATTGAGCAGATCGATAGCAGCAGAGGCCCAGGCTTGGAAAAATCTCATCAGTGACCAAGCTGGTCCCTCTTCATAAAGTGCTCTTAAATTTTAATTTAAAATATAACATGTTGTATAAATTATGGGCACATACTACAAGACCAAAAATTTAGAACTGAAAGGTTAGGGTAGCCCAAAGGTCATTGAGGGGCAGCCCAAAGGTATTGCTTTTTTGTATAAATAAAGGAGAGTTTAGATAGAGAAGGGGACCTTTTCCCAGATCATTTGCGAGAGTATATTGTAAGAAGAACTATTTCCTTTTGCAATAAAGAATTACAAGTTTCATGCTGGAGAAAGCTTGGTCGAATGTTTCAAATGCTTTGCTATGGATCAGTTGAATGTGAACTATTCTGTTTTTAGCTTATGTCCATTAACTGTGAGATCGTTCGAACTCATTGAATCTATATTCATTTTATGAATGCACTCTAGTTTATTCTGTGAAATTTCCACTGTGAGTAATGAAAGTGTCATAAACAATAAGCTATCTTGTTGTTTATATTTCTATTAATGTTCATGTGTTTGAAATATGTAATAGCTATCTGTAATTTTTCGTAATACATTCACATAAGTACATTACTCATTTATAACTGATAATTTTGCTCCCTAGGGATAGGTTAGTTAGTTAAATTTAGTTTCTTTATGTGTGTGATTTATATGCGAGAGAGTTAAGATGAGAGGTAAGAACCTTAAAATGACATTATGACACTCCTCATTAGCTCTATCAATCTACATTTTTAGATAGGAACTTGTGCATCATACTTAAACACAAAAAAACCAAAAATATAGACGGTAAAACATTTTAATTTGTTACTTGACCTACAGTAGTTGGATCGTAAGCTAGACGGATTCCCCATACCAAACAATAATGGGATAGTTGGGAATGTTATTGGGGAGAATCCCTAACTGTTGTTACCTACCATTTTCCAGGACTCAATAAGATCCTTAGATCATATTTCTTAAATATTAAAAATCTAACATGGTATCAGAGCTAATCTAAGAAGAAGACACTATGAAGCTGTAGCAGCTAGGGCTTCTTACTTTTTGGATCTCTCACCAAAATCCATCAACAAAACAAGGCTAGGCTAACTCTCCATTCGAGGGCACATCTTTTTGTCGAAGCAAAATTTGATTCTCGGCATGTTCAGTTTTTGGTGCGGGAAATTAGGGCTTTTTACAGAAGAGGAATTTTTGAGTGAGCCTGGCATATGATTTCTGTCCTCATAAAAATCGAATTTTAGAGACCTGGTTCGATATTTTTGGTTGAGTGAAACTTCGAAAAATTCAAACGCTAGTTTGTCCCTGGGCCTAAAAAACCCTAAAATACTAAAACTGATAGTTTTGGTAGATTCTCTATATATCGAGATTGGAGAAGGATCGGGTGCCAAAAATTTCATAGTTCTAAGACACATTCCTTATGTACACTTTGTCCATGTTTTAGCCTCCAATTCTCTATATTCTAGGATATGTGATTCCTCCAAGTTATGGTTCTAGCCTCTCTCAAGACTCCTCCCCAAATAGGACACCTAGGGAGAATTGCTATATCTCAGGATATGAAGGTCCAAATGAAATTTCTCGAGATTTTCCAAAAAGGGAATGGACTTTACTTTCTATGCTAAAATTTTTAGAACCAAAAGACACACCACTGACACATGGCATTTCGTACAACTTCACTATGCTAAACAATCCTGAAAAAGGTCACCTTGGGAAAATGCTCATAAGTCCCAATTGGTCAAACCAATTCTAGTTAAACCTATGGTGTTGGAAATAGGACAGAAGAGGTTACCAAAATAAGAAATTTCAAATACATAGGAGCTGTAATTTTGGAGATACCATAGAAACAGTATCAACAATTTCTGTAGAAGAAATTGGTAAACTAGGGTTCCTGTTTCGGGAGTTTCCCTCCACTGTTTTCAGAAAAGGAGTAGATTGGACAGCTCACCTTGAAGAGGTCTATCTTTCTCTCCAGTAAGATCTGAAATACTCCAATTTTGTAAAATTAGGGTTTCTCTAACAAACCCTAGGTCAGTCAGATCCACAACGAGGATGGACACCTCAAATTGGTAAGATCCAATCTGTTTCTATTTACATTTGAGGTTCTCATTTCAAAATGACTAATCACACAATATTGATAACAAGCTTGGTGAGGCTGACAACTTACAAGCATGGAAGTATAGGATCTCACTAGTTCTTGAAGGAAATGAATTGGACACCTACATAAGTAGAGAGGTTCCAGTTCCATAGGGATATGAGGCTAAAGCCTCACACAAGAAGAACTTGGTCAAGGACAAGAAGATCATTTTTTATTCAATCAAGGATCACCTTATACCACAAGTTTCTTCCCTAAAGACATCTAAAGAGATGTTTGATTCCTTGACCAATATATTTGAATGGAAGAGCATAAATTAGAAGATGATTTTAAGAAACCAGTTGAGGAATCTGAAGCTCTAGAATGCAAAGACAATACAGTCATACTTTACAAGGGTCTCTCAAATCAAAGAACAACTTGTAGAAGTAGAGGAAGAAATGGAGAATGCAGA
This sequence comes from Pseudotsuga menziesii, assembly GCA_001517045.1. Classification (NCBI taxonomy): domain Eukaryota; kingdom Viridiplantae; phylum Streptophyta; class Pinopsida; order Pinales; family Pinaceae; genus Pseudotsuga; species Pseudotsuga menziesii. The sequence goes on along the minus strand of LPNX010465800.1, from coordinate 55,324 downwards.
AGTTGTGATAAATACCTTGAATGGCCTCCAAAGATCATGGGATTCATCCATTAGAGGAATGTGTGCAAGAAGGAAGTGATTACTTTCATCAAACTCAGGGAAGAAGACAAATCTCGACTCATAATAAGAGAAGAGAAGATGGGAGCAACTGAAGATCAAGCTTTCACCATCCAAAGAAGATCCCTCAAGCGATAAGGAATACGAAGGACTCAACTCTTGAATAACCTCTTATCCATATTAGTATTTGGATAAGAAATGATGAATGAAGAAGATGATGAAGCTGAAGGCTCAAGAAGGAGTCTACCCATCAAACAAATAAAGATAAGTATTCAATTGTCATTTCATGATATTGTTTTGTTATCCATTTGTTTATATTCAGTTGATGTATTATGCATGATAGAATGTTTGCATTAATGACAGTATACTACTAATACGCATGTGATGGGTAAGTAGTTCATGGTGATATACAACTCTCCATTGCTACTTATCTAGAATGAAACCTCTTTGCTGACATATTGGATTAGTGCACAATCTCATTGTTCTCCTGGTAGAGATGGAAGGAATCTAAAACGTTTCCATGAGATACAGATGAACATTGTATTTTCTAAAATAGTTGCATGATCATATATTTATGCATAAGAATTTTCCATTATGAATATTCCTTATGAAATGTTTCTAACCATACAAATGCATTTGACTTGTAGGATAGATCGTGTACAATCACCTATAAGAAAATAAGGATGAGACTTGTTCCGAAGAACAAGTGATGACAGTTTAAGAAATAATCCAAGATAACGAAGAAAATGATGATACTTTAAAAGAATTCAAGAGGCCTCAGACATAGTGTAGTTATGTGACACTGCTAAGTGACATCATTGATGCAGAGCCTTCTAGCTATGATGAAGTACCTAAGAAGAAAGGGAAGGAGAGAACCAATTCAAGAAGAATGATTTCTAGGATGTAGTATCGGTACCTGAAGGGTACAATTGAGTATGGGCTCAAGTATGATATGAATCAAAAGATTAACTTGGAGGGTTATGTGGATTCATATTGGGCAGGCAGTTCCATTGATAGGAAGAGTGCTTCGAGGTGCTACTTCAGTATGAGATCAAGTGTGATCTCTTGATTTGGAAGGATGGAGTCCTGCATGGCATTGAGTAAAGTCAAGGCAAAATATGTTGCCACTTTCTATTTGCGAGGTAGTATGTTTCTTTTGAAAACTACTATTTGATTTGATTGATCTGAATTGCATTTCTATATGATGTAGAGAGGAGAAGTGAAGCTCTAGTATGTGATCTAGATCAAGATCTCTTGAAAGAAGGAGTTCTATCATAGTCGGTGAGATAGGTTGTTTGACCATAAATCCTGGTGAAGCTCGTAGGTTGCTCAGATGTAAACAGAACTGTAGGTTTTCCTCGGATGTTTTCAGTCTTGACGAAGCTCGCAGGTTATCCTTGGACGTAGTCAGCCCTAATGTGATTCTATGCTAGAACTGGCTAGAGTGAAATTTGAGTATTTTAGGGAGAAGCTTGGTGTTCTCCAGGTTGAGGTTCCCTCCAAAGGGGATTGATGTGTCTGTTGGCCTTTCTGACATGGTGGAAGGCTAAGCTTCACATGGTCGAATGTAAGTGCAGAGACATTCTGATATGATTGTGGGATGTGTTCCCACATGATCAATGCAGAGCCATTCTGATGTGATTGTGGGATGTGTTCCCACATGATCAGTGAAGAGCCATACTGATGTGATTGTGGGATGTGTTCCCACATGATCCGATATAAGTGTAGATCCATTCTGATGTGATTGAGGGATGTGTTCCCACATGATCAGATATAAGTGTTGAGCCTTTCCAACATGGTGGCAGGATGGGCCTCCATGGTCAGATATAAGTGCTGGGCATTTTTTACTAGGGTCAGATATAAGTGTTGAAGGACATTCTTCGGGAGAATGGAGGAACTTGATCAGTTACCAGGAAACTGATTCAGTCTAGGACTAAAGCTCAACTTAGTGCTAAGAATCCATTCTCTGGGATAATGGAGGCACCTGGTCAGTTACTAGGAAATTTGATTCCGTCTGGGACTGAAGCTTAGCTTAGTGTTGAAAATCCATTCTCTGGGAGAATGGAGGCACCTAGTCAGTTAACATGAAATTGATTCAGTATGGGACTGAAGCTCATTTTAGTATTGAGAGGCCATTCTCTAGGAGAATGGAGGCACCTAGTTAGTTACTAGGAAATTTGATTCAGTCTGAGACTAAAGCTCAGCTTAGTGCTGAGAAGCCATTCTCTGGGAGAATGGAGGCACTTGGTCAATTACAGAGAAATTGATTCAGTTTGGGACTTAAGCTCAACTTAGTGCTGAGAGGACATTCTCTGGAAGAATGGAGGCACCTAGTCAGTTACCAGGAAATTGATTAAATTTGGGACTAAAGCTCAGCTTATTGGTGAGAGTCCATTCTCTGGGAGAATAGAGGCACTTGGTCAGTTACCAGGAATTTGTTTCAGTCTGGGATTAACACTCAGCCTAGAGCTAAGAGCCATTCTTTGAGAATGAAATATGTAAGTGCTGAGTGGGCCATTCTGACATGGTCCTGGGATGTGCTCCTCTCATGGTCAGATATAAGTGCTGAAAAAGATGAAGACCTACCTAGAGGCTAGGCCTACAACCAACATGAAAAAGGGTTGGCTCTATAGAACTTCCTATGAGGCAAAGAATGAAGATATAGCACCATTTGATTGAGATAGTGAAAGCACTGTGATTATAATGATCTAGTGATGATCCAGCTTTGATGATGATCCAGATCAAGCGATGATCCAAAATTGATGATGATCTAGTGATGCTCTAGATCAAGTAATGATCCAGAATTGATGAAGATGACTTGACGATGAAGATGACTTGAATATGAAGATGACTTGATGATGATTGAGATGATATAGAGAAGAAGTCTTGTGCTGATAAATTGTGTCGAGAAAATACCTTCCTAGTTAAGAGGGAGTGCTGATGTATTTGTAACTTCATAATTTATTCACTTCTATATCTTATGTATTGTACACCGATGCTCATTCCGGGAAGTATCTGTAATGTAAATGAGTCATTTCATGCCTCTATGTTCCGATCAAGAGATTCAATAATGTAAACAAGTCATGTAAAGTCATTGAGGTTAACCCTCCATTTTAATTCGGGGCAATAGTCCCCACAATTGAGTTAGGGTTAACCCTCCTTATTGATCGGAGGGAAAATTCCCCATAGTGTGGGGCACTAGGTTTATTAGACTCTCCTGGAGATGTCGACCCTAGTAAGTAATTGTTAAATGAGGTCAACATGTTGGAGTCGAAATAATGTGAACGGAAGAATATAAATAGAAGTGAATCTCTCCTCATTCCAGCACATACACTCATTCATTAGGGTGCATGGGTGAGAGAGGAGAAGCTCTCTCAAGTAAGAGAGACAGAAAATCTATTGGAGATCATCTTTTATTTCTTTGGGTTTTACTACTTCCATTGGTGCTCATTCTATCTCTAAGGAAGTTGTGGGGTTTTCTCCTTTATGGTTTCTGCAAGGAAAATTATTTGTGTCTCTTTTCTCTTGTGATTATTGTTGTGCATGTTATACTCTCAAATAAGATCCTAAGATCATATTGCTTAAGTGATAAGAATCTAACATTTTCGATTACTAAAATCACAACCTTTTAGTACAAAATAGCGATTATTGATTACTTAAATCACAAAATTACAAAAAAAAGACAATTTCTCAGTTAAATTTTGATCAGTTTCAATGAAAACATGATGGGAAAGGTCAGGAATTTAAGTTAGCCTTTATCCTACATGTATAATCAATCCTTATTTCTATCTGGAATTTTGTTAGTAACCATTCGCAATCTTCATTTCAACTTCTAGCCTGGTCATCACTCATTCAGTGTCGCCGTGGTAGCTTGGGAATCAATAATTAATATTCTATCCTTAAGTTATTGGGTAACAATTCAGTCCAAATGGATGTTGAACATGGTTGGTCCCAACTCAATGCATTTGTGGCTTCATATGAGAAATATTTTAATATATATATATATATATATATATATAAGGGGAGAAATTAAAATTTGTGGAAAGGTGTGTGTGAAGTTGGTGAACCTTTTAGATGCAACTAAATTTTGAAAAAAAAAACTATCATGTTTATGCCATATTTTCTTATTTTCTCGACTATTTTATAAAACAATATGTGTCCTCTTACTAGACAATGACCTCTACATGCTATACAAAAATCCAATAGATCATCATTACATTAAGACCTTGAAAAGTTGCACTAATACTTGGTATACTAATTTAGAGAGTCTATAATTTTAAAAACTATTTAAAAGTGTTAATTTTATTTTGGGAAAATAACATCTCAATAGTACTATTTGTTATCTACATATTTGTCAATATTCCTATATTGATTCCACTATTTAGGCATTCGAAGGTTGTACTAACATGGACATATACCTTATATGTTGAATAATCTTTCGATACTTCATTGTAACGAATATTTCAGTTATTAGTTAGTGGTTTCTCGTTAATAATCTCGTTATGTAATTGTAGATAACAATTTTTCTTTCCTTTATATGTAATACATATATTTCAAATAATATATTCAATGATGAGTTTCTTCATAGCCTGTGTCAATGACGGTATCAGAGCAAGGCAACAAAGCATTGTCAAAGGAAAAGGATCTCGTGAAGGAGGAGAAGTATGATACAAACATGGTTAAAACATTACTGGTTCATGTGTATAGATTTATGGTCCACGATAACCACTAATTATCACGCATTGAAATCATTTCTTCCCCCCACCTAGTTTACAATCCTTCAATCAAACCTGAGATTTAACATTTTTCTTTTATTGTTGTAGCTTTTGAGCATTTTTAGAGGCCAAACAACACAATTTTGTTAGAAGAGCCAAGATGGAACAAATGTTTGAATGACATATACATTTCAGTTATATGGATACATTTCAAAATTAATATAAGCACAAACATCAACTAAACAACATAAATTATCACAATAAATCCCACCTATTAATCCCAGTGAAGTTGTCGATATTTGTTGTCATTTTAAAAATTTAACTAACATCCACAGTAGATCATTTGAAAACGATTGGAATAAAATCATTTTTTGTATATATATAACTATTTCTACACAAACTATTCGAGAAGGTGCTTGTTATGACAATAGATGATTAAGAAAACAATCCATTTTACAACTATTTAACCTGAACGAAATTTTACTTCAATAACTGCAAGAATATTAATAAACAACATAGATTATAACAATAGATTTGACCTATTACTTTGTTGAGTTTTCCTATTGCTACCGATATTTTCTTCTATTGTTGAAATCTTTGTCACAATCTCCTGGATGGATTGTCAATCACGTTAAACCCACCAGTTTCCTCCCTACAGTTCCCTGATGGGTACTCTCCTCCCCTTGGGACACTCAAGCTCGATGAAGCTGACAACACTTAACTAGTAAATAAATTATCACACCATACTATTGTTGGGATGCTCCCAACCTTTCTCACATTGTATTGAACCACACCCTCAACCACAGTTGCCTTAGAGAGCCATAAAACCATATATGTGCTATAAAACTATGGCAGGTCAAAAGATACCATGCTTTGGCTCTCTTTATGCTTTTATTTTCCTTTTCATTAAAACCTAGGTATTTCATGCACCACATTTAGTTAACAAATTATTTCTTTATTTACCCACCCTCTTTTTAGTTATTATAGGAGACCTTGTTCTTTTTACATTAGTTAGAAATTTTCTGTAAATTTTAGTTCCTTAATTTTACTCTCTCAATTGTGTTTCTTAATTTAGCTTTATTTAGTTCTATTTCATTTCATCGATTTATTTTATTATTATTATTTATTATTATTATTATTATTATTATTATTATTATTATTATTATTATTATTATTAACTTACCAAAATTATACTAAAATTCCTTCTAAACATTTTATTAATCCCTCCCCCCGGATTCATAATTAATGTTGATTACTGTTGCATTCTTGCCACGGCCAATGTTATCAAGGTGTCATGCTTCTTGCATGCCCTTTTGATAATTCCCATAGGTGGGGAGTTGGTATGCTGGCTGAGCCAATGTTACCTCAACTCGCCTACCCTGTGGAGGCTCAGGTGGTTCATGGGAAATAACAACGAGTCCTTATAGTGTGCCCCCCAATACGATCCTCATGAGTAACTGAATCATGATCTACCCTCATGACACATGCATTTGATGAGTTGGATTTTTCTTGACTCTATTCAAAGATCATTGCGTCGTTCATTTGCTAGACTTACAAGTATAGTTTTTCATCCCTGTCACTTGATGTGGGTCAATTGGAATCATAAACCCATTACCTGCACATAAAACAACATGTGCATCAAATCTTATAAAAGAGATTTCAAGCATAATTTGAAAATCGAATCGACATCAATTTTTTAGGGTTCCTGACTCATCCAAAGCCCATGCGCCTCAATGCATCCGAACATAACAGAATTAAATCATACTATAAACAAGATTGATATCACCTTCCATAGTTGTCGACTCAGCTATAGTCCTTGTATACTGACGTTTTCTTGCGTCTCACGTACCTTGCTTTCCTATCATACTTGAAAAACCATCAAAGTACATGCCAGATATGACATAAATTTTGTCAATCATTCATAACTAGCATTATACAATATTCAATCATTGTTGAAAACATCACATGATTCTTCATTCATAAATGGAAATCATAATATAATTGCATTCACATTTGATCAATGTCGACATCATTTTCATAGTCCAAATTATTCATCTTTTTTGAATATGTCAAGATAATTCCTCATAAGTTATTTTTCATAAGAAAATAATTCTTTCACACATGTCCAAGCCATCCAAAACCAAATTCCCTCAAAAATATGTCCATTCATAGTTTTCGAACTCAAAATACAAATAACCAGGTCACTCGTCACAAAATTCCCCCAAAGAATAGTTATCATAATCTGATCAAAAAGAAAATAGGGTGCTACATACACCTCTACTTCAAGAAAATTTGTCCCGAATTTCTAGAATAAGTATGAAAACAGTATATGAATTTCAAATGCATCCTCCTAGGTCACAGAGATGGAACTATAAATATCCCACTGCAACTTTGCTTGATCGACTAGTCGACGTCGCAGCTATTGAGTTTGTCATTCCAGAATACAAACATGTTAAGATACAAGTGCCCCTCATTCGAAATCTATATATTGCTAAATTCCACAATGTGATATGCGTCGACATATATTGATGTAACACAAAAAAATGAAAAACATCATGCATCCAAGTCAATGATGATGGAAATGCAAGATGGTAAGCAATTATTCCTGATCTTTCAATAATATCAAATGACCCTACAAATTGTGGTGAAAACTTGGATCCCTTGTCAAATTTGATGGAGCTCTTCTGTAGCCTCACCCGCAAGAAAACTCTATCCCGAAACTAATAGCTTCAATCTATCCTTTGTGCATTGATATAAATTTTGTGTCAATCCTGAAGCTCATCCATGCTTAGATGGATTTCATTTGTTCTTCCATTTATTTCATCATCTATGGACCTACCAAGACTCTGTATTCCAAATGATCCTGACTCAATTGTTTTCGACATGGACGACCGTAGAAAAACGCAAATGGTGCCATCTGAATAGAGCTATGGTAGCTAGTATTGTAGGAAAATTCTATCCATGGTAATTAGTCTTCCCAACAGTTATGTTTATCCATGACATACATGTGTATCATGTCTTCTAGGACTTGGTTAACCCTCTTAGTATGACCATCTGTTTCTAGATCATATGCGGGAAATTCAGTTGGGTACCTAAAGCTTCCTAAAAAATTGTCCAAAATCTCCCTCTAAAGTGTGCGATTTTGGTTGATGTGTCTACTACCATGAAGAAGGAATCATGCCTCCTAGAGGTTATCGGAAACCCAATGATAAAGTCCATATATATTACCTCCCACTTAGACTCAGGGATGGCATGGGGCTGTAAAATTCCCCTTGGATGGTGATGCTCAACCTTCACAAGCTGACAATCTAGGGACCTTTCCACAATTTCTACCACATCCTTCTTCATACCATGCAAGAAAAATAATGGCTTTATATCTCCATTAATCTTCATCACCCCTCAGTTTTCCATATACACCACTCGATAGGCCTTTAAGAGGATGAAATTTTGGACCTCCTCGTTTATCGAAATGTACATATGTTGGTTGTATCTCATTAATCCATCATTTTTTATTGTGTATCCCACATACTTAGGGACTCTGACTGCTGCCCCTTCTATTCTTTCCTTGAATTCATTGTACTATTTACTTTCTTCTAGTTGCATATTAAGTATCTTCTCCTGTAAATGTTTTGTAAGCGACAATACTGAGAATATATGAGGTCATCTAATCAATGCATCTTCTACCTTATTCATCAGCTCCTTAATGTATGGGATGTCAAAATTGTACTCAATCAACATATCTACCACTTCATTTTCCTCACATTGAGTTCATTTCACTCTGAGTAAAAATATACTGTAGCCCATGGTGGTTTGTCCTGAATTCAAATTTTTTACTAACCAAATAGTGTCTCCAAAGTCTTAAAGCATATACCACTGCTGCAAGTTTTGGGACATGTGTCACATAGTTATCCTCATGCATTCTAAGTTTCCTATTAGCCTAAGAAATTGGCCTACCTTCCTACATTAATAATTTCCACAACCCTTCTTTATACGAAAAATTCTTTCTTCATGTCCGGTACCTTCAAAATCAGGGTTGTTGCTACTAACTCGTTAAGTTTTATGAATGGTTTCTCATGCTGTTTGGACCATACAAATTTATTGTTCTTATTTTTCAGTTCAATGATGGATCCTAAAATATTCAAAAATCCTTCCACAAATCTTCGGTAATATCCTGATAGTCCCATGAAGCTTCGAACCTTGTGAAAATATTTTGGTGGTGGCCATGCCAATACTGCCTCAATATTGCATGGATTGACTGGTATAGCATTACCTGAGATGCAATGTCCTAGATAATGAATCTTTGTCTAGAAGAATGAGCATTTGGACAATGTTTCATAAATATTATGCTCTGTAAGACATATTAGAACCATATTCAATTGTTCTTCATGATCATTGACATTCTTTGAATAAATCAAAATGTCATCCAAGAACACTTGGATGAATTTTTCCAAATACTTCTGAAATACATCATTCATTAGGTTCATAAAGACACCTGGCACATTCAATAATCCAGACCTTGTCTTAAATGTTATCTTGGGAATTTCTTCTTCTCTTATCCTTAACTGATGGTATCCAGACCTCATATTTTTTTTTGAAAATAATGTCGCCCCATTCATTTGATCAAATAGATAATCTATCCTTGGAAAAGGGTATTGATTCCTGATAGTGGCCTTGTTCAATTGTTTATATTTGATACATAGTCTCCATGACCCATCCTTTTGTTTGAAAAATATCACTGGTGCTCCACATGATGATATACTAGGCCTGATGAATCCTAGATCCAACAGTTCTTGAATTTGTATTTGAAACTCACACAACTCAGGTGCGATCCTGCAGTAAGGAGTCTTAGCTATTGGTTTAGTTCTCGGATTGAACTCAATGGTGACTTCACTTCCTTCCTTGGCGTTAGTCCCAAAATTTCCTATTGGAACATGTCGACAAATTGCAACAATATAGGATGTTTACTTACATCTATTGTATCATACTTTTAATTCATAGTTGTCACTACATATAATCGACATTCCTTACGTATGCTTTTATTTAGTTGCAATGCAGAGATCAATTTTAGAGACACTCCTCTCTTGGTACCTTTCAGTATCTACTTATTCCCGGAGTCATATTTGAACGTCAAATTATTCACCCTGCAATGTCAAGTTGTTGAATTGGTCTCTATCCAATTGATTCCGACTATGATTCCGTAGGATCATAATGAGGTGGTATAGAGGGAAAATTTTGTAATAAAAACCCCTAGATCTAACTCACGGTCTTGGAATAACAATCCATTCCCTCAGGTTATTTCGGATGACAAGTCGACTACTTCAAATTTTTGTTGCTTGATTTCCATCATTCAACTTCTATTCATTGATTTAGGTTTCCAGCCTCATACCTATGGTTTCCCGCCTCATGGATTGATGTTATGCTTGCTGATTTTTCACTCTTGCATGAATCCGATGAGCCTACCCTATGTTACCCAATGTATTCGAGTGTTGCCCCTAATTCGCCCCTCTATGTCTATGTGTACAATTCTTTGCTCGATGGGGTACTCCTCATGTCGAACATGATCCTCATGGAGGTGGTACCTACTGAAACTATTGAGCAAGACCGCCATTGTATGGTTGTCGTTGCGCAACTGGCATGTTTCCCCATGGAAAATTCTTTCGATCTAATGCCTCATATGGAGCTCTTGACCCACCATTTCCATGTCCCTAATTTCCCATCCTAATATTTGGTTGAGGGTATCTATGCCCTGTCCCCGACCTTGGGGCACTCATAGGTTGTACCCCAGGTTTTCGATCACTCTATCCCATACGTCGAGGTTGTCATTGTGGACCGCCTCCATTAAATTCTTTCTATGTTATTATTGATCATTGTACGACCTCATGTAGTGTGCATAGAATCAAAATGGGCACTTTAGAATGAATGTTGTAGTTCAGGTCAGAAATAAATTTGTTCACTCTTAGTTTCTTTGTACTCAAATGTGTTGCATACCACATAAGTTCCATGAATATTTCCTCATACTTAGGTACAAATGAAATTCCCTGCTTCAGATCATTGAAGTCATTTAATTGTCCTTCCAAAAATTCTTCTGAGATGTACCATTTGAAAAAATGTTCCTCAAATAGTTCCCATGACACTTCAACAAGATCTAATCCAAGATGTGACAAAACCGTCTTCCACCATAATAGGGAATTCCCCTTCAGTTTCAGAATTTCCATACGCAACTTCATGTTTGAGGAGTAGGTGCGCAACAAAAAGCACATTGTGATGTTTTCCAACCATGCCTATGGAATCATGTCTCCCAATGCACAATGAAATAATGAGAACTAGACTTTTTCCAAATCCCATTGTGTCGACTTAAGTGGACGTACTGGGGCTGTGACTGTTGGATCCAGGGCTTGTTGTCCAACTTTTTCCAACCAACTAACCAGTGAGTTCATCATTCACTAGAATTAGTGTACCATATTCATCACTTCACTTATAATTATGCTATCTTCCTCATTCTCTTGAGGTTGTACTGGAGGTGGTGAAGGGGTGTGCACACTATGTGTTCCAACTCTGAAAGTCTTTCCTCCCCTTCCTCATCTTCCTCCTTGCATTCATGAATCCATCCTATTATTTTCACAAATACCCAAGTATAAATAACCAAACCAGGATATGTGTTGCATACATCACCATATCATAATCATTACGACATACAGAAGGATGTCGAGCATAGGCCCAAGTGTGGATCCTTTCTTTGATACCATATATAATATCCTATGGAGTAAACAGTAATTTTTTGGTAAACCAAATCATGTGATAATATGGTTAAAGAAGAACCTTGTGGTGGTTACAACTTTGCAGTCAAAGGTAGGCATGGATTTTTCCCATTTGGTGAAGTTATCAACTGCAACAATGATGTATTCTTGGCCTTGAGTGGATGTTGGGAGACACTCAATTTTTTTTTGATAGAGTCCAGGAATTTCAGCATAAGACCATGTAAATATGTCTTGAAATTCTTTGAAGAGGGTGGTGAAATAGATAACCTCTTGCAGGGAACATGAGGGACCAATTGAAGTGTTTTCAACTACCTTAGGAGTGGTGTATATGACAATTTGAGCACTTGGACAGATGTTAGACAAATTTCCTTCTTCAAAAGCATTCAGAGTGGGAATAGGATTCTTGAACAAGTTGACATGCTTTGGTGGTAAGAAGTTTTTTGATTCAATTGTGTATTGTTGGTATATCACCGGGGATGTAAATTATGGTCAATGATGGAGGCTATGCCAAGGGGGGGATTCTAAGTTCATTTCCTCCATTATATCCTGATCTATAAGAAAAATGAATTTCTCAAGCATGTCCTCATCATAGAAAAAGGAATTTTACGATACTCTTGCAGTAATTAGGGTGGTGATGGTATGGTTTTGTACTTTCTGTAATGAGTCAGTCGTTTGTGGAAAAGAGACATTATTTACGAATAGGATATTGTTGTGGTGACTAGATAGAGGAGGAGGGAATTAATCCTGAGAACTACTTGTTGGCTCGAAGGGACCTAATGGTGCGTAGTTCCCTCATGAGAAGAATACCACTAGAAGGTTTTCATCATTACTACTCTAATTCAATGTATCATCTTCTTCCACTACCATTGGGAGGAGTACACCTACATGGATGAGGTTGTATGCAAGTATTCTTTGATCTATTCAGAGGGTGTCATAAGAAGTCGTTAATCGACATTGAAAATTATGGTGAGACATTAACTTACACTCTCAACATGAAAAGGTAGCATGGACTTGGCTTAAGATGTGAGGAGGACTTATAGTCAGTGGTGCATATATGCTTATGGTACTGCTAGGAGTAGAAGGTGTCAGCGACGGTTCTAGGATGTCTTCTTCCAAGGGTTAAGTAAGAATAATTGTGGTCAATGCATTTCAAAATAATGAGAGATCGGGGCAATAGTTGGTCTAATTCCCACAATGAGAACAAATCAAACACGTCTTATTGGTGCATAAGGATTTGAGCTTAGGGGTTGAGGGGTTTGATGTGCTCCCGGTCTTAGCTTGGCGGGTATGTGTGATACTAATAGGGGTATTGAGCAAGTTTCTTAGCTCTAGTAAGCTAAGGCACATATTTTTTGCAAGACCTTGTTTTCCACACAAAGTGCATAGGGGTCACTAATACATTTGGGAAGATTTTTCCACGAAATATTTCCACGTTTTGAACATTCATGGATTAATACTTCAATTTTTTATCATGACAGAAAAACCATGGCAATATCAATGTTTTTAATTTTCAAGGAACTTTCATCTCTATATCGACAATATATGGCTATCTTTCCACACCTACCAAACCAATGCCATCTTTCAACGGCTCTTGGTTGTTTACGCGCGGGTCAACTCATGCATTTTAGACACATTTTCTATAGTTGCGACAAGGTTCTTGGTGATTGATTGAGTGTGGATTGAGACAAAATTTCTTTATCAACCATATCCAAAACTAGAGAGATCAGTCATACTCTGCAACAATCATCTGGCCATAAATTCATAAAAGGTAAGTATGCATCCTTTTTGGGGCAATACAAGCTAACATTGATGCTCAATATAACGGTTGTATTCTTTGGGTCATGTACCTTACGAACAAATTTAACAACCCTGCAGCTCCCTCCTTTTATTTAAACTAGAGTAATTGCAACAAGAGGGTCCAGTCAATAATGACTCTATCCCATTTGTTTTTTTTATAGACCTAGTGCTCCACTAAGCTATTGTTCATTGAAACAGTGTTAATCACTTTCCATAGTAGAAGGACAACTTTCATTTGGACCATTTGGGCCACCTACTATTCCAATGCCCAAACTATCAAGGTCTCCTTGTGAGTAAATCAAAGGCCATTGCACAACACTTGTTGGCATTAATGAAAACTTGAGTCTCTTAGAAACATTGCTGACTAAGAGGTGGGGGGGTTAATCAGTGAGCTAAAGCTTCAACTCAATTTCAAATTTTTCTACCAATATTATATCATTATTTCACAATTGCTTGAACAACATATTTATGAAAGAACAATATCAACTAGGCACATGTCATTCATCAATTAAACAAATCACTCTAAAGACATTGCATAAGGGACACAATATATAGTTTTGTAATCTTTATATAAGTGGAGACTTCAATCTCCAATATGGGCTACAACCCATAAGGTGGCACCACCCACCAGAATGGTTCAGCTAACTACAACTGATTGGGATGCTACAACATCCAAACAAGCTTCAACTTGTCAAAAGACCAATAAGTGTTTCCCCAGCTCCACCCAACCTCCCTATACAAATTTAAGATTACAAATTACAATTAATACATCAGACTCTTCCAAAGTTTGCCACATGCACACGCATCAAAAATACCAATCAACAAGTCTTCATTCTATAATCAGCAAGTTGTTCAACATACAACATACTGCAACCCTGTCTTAACTCTGTCCATACACCATTAGCATCTTGTCTTCAGTATTGTCCACATCAGCTTATATCAAGCTAAGTATTCATCATGACTAACTCATATTTTTTCTCTTGTCCAAGAGCAATCTTTCAGCACCTTGTACCTAGAGCATTCAGCCCTAAACCAATTTTCAGCAAGAGTATGTCAGCATACTGTCCATTGATTACACTGGTAACATGTTACATTGCATCCTTAGATCATCATCATGCTGTTCCCTTCATCATTACTTTAGCATATTAATTTATGTTCCCAACATCACTCATTACTATGCCAACATCATCCACTTCAAATTATTAGTCAAATTATCATTTCGGTGAAGCTCAGAAAATAAAAGATATAGACAAATATTATGTTGCTCTTGCTGCTCCATCACACTTTCCTCACACCACCGAACTGACCTCCTCACTGAACCTCCCAAATTCTCCACAAGCACTCCCGAACTTCCTCCATATTCTCATTTGAAATTATAACTTATATTCTATATTTATACCTTTTCTTGTCTTGGATTTAAGGAGGATGACATGTCTCTTTAAATTAAATAAATAGTTTTTTATTTACATGTCTTAGGAGGCCGGCATCATCACTAATTTATTTTTTTTACCATTAACCAAAATTTATTTAATTTTCCACATTTTCATCATTTTAATTTTATTTTTTATGCCAAGACTTGGCCTTCTCTTATGCCCGCATACCCTTATTCAACTTCCAGTATGGGGGTCTTTGATCTTCCAATAAGTATGCCCACACTGCCCATCTTCAAGGTGCCAGTAGGTGATGTATTCAGATGCGCGTAAGGGATATCTATATTCCTACAACTAGGGTTTAAAGATTCCCGAAACCCCTCATTTGATCCATCAAAGAAGCCCACAACTCCCACAAATTCTTGCAACAAGTCCTTCCTTATTAGTGTAGCTCACACCAAGATGCTCGCAGGTGGTTCTGAGAAGATGCCCGCAATAGTTTCTATCATGCCTGCAATTGTCATCATTTAGCATGCCGGCATGATCTTATGGATATTCCTGTAATCTCTTCCTTGTCGACTATTTTATCATGCCCGCATCCATCTCTGTCATCAAGTTTGCTTGTCTATTGTCATGTCACCATCTTCTTGTCATCTTTCCACCAACATCTTTGTCTTGCCCAAATCATCTTAAAATGACCAAAGAATGGGTCATTTGACTCTCTAGATGTTCCATGATTTTCATTCTTGCTTTTCAATGTCATGATGCATGTCCTTAGTCATCTCTTTCCTTCATGTCTTGTTCCAATTACACCTTTCCATGTCATCATGCTTAGACACCTCTTCGAATCTCTATTTGTTATTTATTGTTTTAATGAAACAATCAATTAAAAATTCTTCTAAACATTGCATCTCTCCAATAGTAATAAGTGTCTCTTCAAAACTCTGTCTTAATTCTTTTTATTAAATTTATGTTTATTTTTCTAATTACATTCTTGTAGCTTCTTATTTAATAAACTCTGTTTATTATTTTTCACTAACTTTGTAGGTCCATCTTTTAGATATATGACCATCATAATGCAAACTGAAAGTATGGCTAGATAGGCACCTCAACAAGGATTAGATCCATGTCACCTTTTGAACTTTTTGATACAAACGCATTATCTAGAGATCATTTGAAAATAGGCTTCCAAACTGTTTAATTTAACACTTAAACAAAATTGTTTTTAACTTGTAAAAACATTTTTTCTTCTACTTTGAGAGATTGGTTTCTCCCTCATGTGATCACCATAAGGAAACCTTCAATCATGGATATATATGCATTTCAACAATGAACAAGACCATATCACAAGATAAATCTACTGACACACACACAACCTCTGGAAAGCATTTCAAAATAGCTTCTCAACCTCTTTTGAACATCAAAACATATTTCTTCCCATTTTGGCAGACTCCTATTTCACACGTGTGAACACTCTATGGAGACCTAAAGTCATGAGAAGATGAAAAACTTACCAAAGAATGGATCCATGACATTTGATAAATTTACTTGCAAAAAGACAGCCCTTGGCTGGAATTTCCAACTGACCTCTCAAACTCCTGTTTTTAACATAGTTAATTTTCTTTTGTTCTCAATATAAAAAATATTATTTTTCCTATTTTTGGTAGATTGATATTTTTCATATGAGACCATCATAAGACAACCTGAAGGTATGGATGGATAGTTAGTTCACCAAGGAGCATGCTTATGCTACCTGATGAGTTTTATCATCAAAATAACCCCTCCGTGCAGGAATTTCAAATTGACTTTTCAATTTCCTGAATCTAACACAACCATTTTCTTGTGTTCTTAAAATGCAAAATAATATTTTTCTTACTTTTGGCAGATTTATATTTTTTCATAAAACACTCCACAGGATAACTGATACCATGGTTAGATGCACCCATCAAGAAGCTATAGCCTAACACTTCCATATTGTTTTTCTCATCATCCTATGAGAAAGGGAGGGCATTTCCCTGAGGCCATTGAGGTAGTTTTGCCAATACTGGAATAGTGCAAAACAGCCTGAAACTTTGTTTTGGCAGACCATTATCTTTGTCATCAAACATCTTCTTTGAGAACTAAGACCATGGTGAGATAGCCTCTTCAATATGTTGTAGGATGATAGATTCAGATAAGTTTTATCATACACCTATAAGGTACAGTGGGCATTTTACCAAGGCCACATGAGCTAGTTTTTCCAACACTTAGACAATTTTCTTAGTTTTCTAAGTCTGGTCCAATCTGCCTAAAACACTGTTTTGGTAGGTTCATAACTTCTTCCTCAACTACTTATAGGACAATATGAATACATGGTTAGGTAGGCCAAATATCAATCTACAAGACCCCCATATGGTGTGGGATTTTTCTTCAACACACAATTTGTGGCGGGCATTTTCTTAAGGCTACCCGAGCCAGTTTTCCAACACTTAGTGATTTTCCTGTTTTTCACCAAATTACCATATTTTTCCAAAATGATTGTCATTAATGTTATCATCAATGACAATGCTATTCATCACAGTCTTCATGTTTTTCTTTATAGAAATTGGTATATAATATACTGCATTTAGAAATATACTTATATCTAATGTATTTGACAAGTTACTGTTTGGTATGATGTAGGTAAGAAAATTACTTGTCACTACAAGGATTTTTCACTATGAATGAAAATGCAAGGAAGCTTGCTCAGTTTAGAGCCACATTAGAGGCGAGGGGAGATGGAAAATGTTATTTCCCTTGCTCTGATTGCAGGGGCTTGCAAAGAAGAAGAATTTTAATAACAACAACTGAAAGACATTGTAGGGAGAAGGGGCATGCCGAAGGGGGTTATGAATATCGTCTCTTGGTAAGAGGTTATTCAATTTTTAATGTATTCTCTATAATAGTCATCATGTCATGAATTTTAGTAAAATGTCTTATCATTTTATTATATGTTCTACACACTCTAATTTACTACGTTGCTTGTAAATATATGGACAATGTCCCCAAAATGTCCCCTTCCAGAGAGTTATTTTCCAACTACTAGCAGAAATGCTCATTTATAGGTTGGCGAACATCTAGATCAGAATATTGAAGTTGATCAAGCTCTTAATGATGATATGGATGGAGATAATTTTAGTGATAAAAATTAGGAAGATGAGATACATAGATTGATCCAAGACATGTTTGCTCCAATGGATGAGGAAAACCAGGATGATAGTCATGATGTTGATCCTCTACTCAAGAAGTTAGGTCAACCTCTTTATGAAGGCTCAAAAAAAACTATTCTAAAGAGCTTGAAAATATTTTTTCTTGAAAATTTAAAAAAAAATTCACAGAGAGTTAAAGATATTGAAAAGAAATCACAATAAGTGCCTTGTACAACTCTAGAACATATACAGTCTTCTACGAAAGGCAAGAGAGACAATTCAGATTTGTCTTCTGCTCAAGAAGATGGATTGTAGCCACCTATGAAACATGCTAGACATGTATAAATCAATGTATATATGTATTTATCGATAGTTAATGAATTTTTTTTTGTATGATGGATATTTGTATTTATCAGCATATAATGAAAAATGCTTTTTAGTTGGCATATCAATGTATATATGTATTTATCGAAAGTTAATGATTTTTTTGTATGATGGAGTTTTGTATTTATTGACATATAAGATAAAATTATAGAGAATTCATCTCGGAATCCAATGTTTTCAGTGATCAATACGAGACTACTTGTAGGTTGTGAAAGAAAGCATCAATCTCTTCGAAATAAATTAAATTTATGTATGTTAATTAAATAATAAACTCTATTTTGTTTATGTCTCTTATTTATTTCATCTTTTTTTATTTAATTCAATGAGAAATCTCTATTTAAATCTGTGGCTTGTGCGGGCATCTGAAAAACTTGTTTAGTATATATTTTTAAGCTATGTGCGGGCAAACTCATACGTTGTGTGAACATGATTTTTTTCAACATGGAAGGTTAATTTTTCACTCATGTGGCCTCCATAGGGAAAACTAAAACCATGACTATATAAACACTTCAACAAGGAGAAAATACATGTCATTTAATGAATTAATTAACACACACACATCATCTGGTGGGAATTTGAAAATAACATTTTAAACTACAGATTTACCACTTGGACAAAATTATAAAACCCTAAGTCAACATGAGGGATTTTTATTTTTACCAACTCCTGAACTAATGATACCAGATGATGTAGTACATCCCATGGAGCAAAACCAAACTGATTTCCCCTCTAGACTCATCTTCTTTTGAGTTGGGCAGGCATTTTAATGGACTGGAGCAAAACAAGCTAAAAAAAACTTTGGGCATACTGGTAACTTATCCTTAGATATTTTTTGAACAAAATAATGATGTGGTTAGATGCACCAATTAACCCTCTAGAGACCCATACCCTCAGAATGATTTAATCCATCAACTACTGGAAATGGCGAACATTTCATTGAGGTCACTTACACATTTTTACCAAAATATTTATCAAACCCTAGGTCAACGTGGTGAGATTTTTATTTTCATCCAATTTGAGGTTTGAGACACCCAATTGGTAGAGTCCAACATGGTGATTCGATCAGGACCACTTTCATCCTCTGAATCTTCTTTGTCTCTCCTCGGTGGGCATTTTCTTCTTCTAATGAATTATTGTGGACATTTTCATAACGAAACTATTGTAGGGCAGTTTTGCATCACTTAGTAAAATTTCAAAAATTATCATAATCTTGCAAACCACTATCATAATGTAACAAATACATCATGAGACATTAGGACACCATCATGTTTCTTTCCAACCTCATCACATCATGTGACTCATATTTTTGTCATCTCAATATCACTAAGAAAAGTCAAGGTATGGTTGGATAGCTAGTCCACTAGGAAACAAGATCATGTCACCCTTAGAATTTACTAAGACAACCTAAGACTCTGGTGGGAATATCAATATAGTTGCTTAACATTTTTTGAGCATCAAAAAAAAATTCTTCCTATTTTGACAGACTCATATTTCACTTGTGTGAACAGCCTGTGGAAACCTTAAGTCATGAGTAGATGGAAAAATTTCCAAATAATGGATCCATGACATTCGATGAATTTATTTGCACAAAGATATCCCTTGGTGAGTATTTCCAACTGATCTCTCAAACTTCTGTTCTTAACACTTAGTCAAATTTTCATACTTTTGAATATGCAAAACAGTTTTTCTTCTTGTTGTACCCCTGCTCAACAGCCTTCTAAAATCATTATTTCATCGAACAAAATTCCATTTTGTTCGATGAAATGTTTAAATTTTAAAAGGGATAAATTCGGCTACTGAAAGGAGGATTTTTCCTTGGCTACTGATTTATTGAAGTCAACATTTTTTGAACAAACTTTGCAAGTTACATTGGATCAATGATATCAATATCTCTGAGTTACTGGATTGGATGAATTGTAACTAGGGATGTTAATACATGAGTGTTCATGGTCTTTATGCTTGATACTGTACATCCTAGTTGTGCAGGTTCTCTTAAACATTAACACCATTTCTGGTCGATTTCATTGATAAGAAATATTACTAAGGTCGTGTATCATGATCTTTATGCAGAATCGGGTAATGGTGATCAAAGGTTTGTCGAACTCTATTGAAGCCTAGATACATGATTCGCATGCCATATCCTAAAGTTTGTTAACCATTATTTGCATTGATATTAATTTCCATGTGATAATATGCAAAGGTCTAGTGTCGAGTTATATGATAATTCACCACCTTTGATGGATGAGCCGAACACATTATAAGGGATGAACGTATTATGGTTTTATAGGGAATGATTTATGGCACGAGTCACACTCATCACGAATTCAGAGTGTTACTATGACACTCCTACTTACCCTGCTGTCCACGCCTCATCTCTCGTACCTATTCCTTGTCGTGGCTGTTTACCAGTGGAGCACCTGTTATTACGTACACCTCGAGCTTTCCTATCATTTAATTCAGGCTTGATTGAGATAACATTAGTCTTTCAGGGTTTCAACCGTCATTTGCGTTCAGCACTCCGAGTAGTGATGGCTCTGCTCATGCCGAACCCGCAGGGGTTTCGCTTGCAATTACACATGGCTTATCCTTTGCATTATTTAGTGCTGCTGAGTTTCTATCCCAAATGCTCACGACCTGGATTTCTGTCTTTGGCCCAGTGGTGGCATGTATTCTGTGCATGGTTTTGCGTTTATAAACAATCAATGATGGCCCCTGTCGTGAGAGTCGAACCGTATGAATTAACCCTATTGAATTCGAACACTGGGCTTTTGCAAAAGGTCAAAGATGTCGGGTGGCTGCCATTCCTTGAGAAGTTTTCTGATTCTAATCCAGAAGTCAGCAGAGTGTTTGCTTTGTCCCTGGTAAACTATCAAGCAGAAGTTGGAGATTTGTGCTTTCGGGTTGATGAGAGGTCGATTGCAAGTGCAACAGGTCTGTCTCTGGATGGGCAGAAGTGGTTTAAGTATCAGAAAATGGAGATTACGGAATGGAGATCGTTGCTGAAGAACCCGACTCAAGCAATTTCTTTTCGGACAGGAGTTGCACGTAAGTATTTCTTGAAAAACTGGCGCCCCGTGCTTGATTTAATTCACAGGTATTTAACCTGCGAAGGTCGGTTGTCCTCGGCCTATGTATACCACCTCCGTTTGATGGCTGCTTTCATAGGATTTCCTATCAATCTTCCTTACTATCTTCTACACAGTTTGTTTAAAATGTCAAACGCCATAAAGAAGGGACCAAAACATGTAAGCCACAGTTTGTTTCACCACGGGCTAGTCCGTATGTTGATTGAGAATGAACTAATGAAGTCTGGTCGCTCATGGGAGTAGTTCATAGAATTAAATGGTTTCTCAGAGTTTTGTCATTGTATGTTTGACAGTCTAGATGACTGTAGCAAACATAGGGTTTCAAGTTCGGCTCCTTTGAGCAAACCTACATTAAACCCTAGCCTTAAGAGTGCATAACCCTCTCAAGCACCTCTGGGTAATCCAGAGACCGATTCCCATGCCTCCTTACAGCCTAGACGTATGAAGAAAATTTCAACCCTGTCACCCGTCACTCCATCAAACGGTAGCGACAGAGTTGGAGATCGTCGAGGAAATTCACCTAGGTCCAAGTTTGTTAGAAGGCTAACCAGGAGTATGGCGAAATCCAGGATGGCACAAAACCCTGTGAATGTTAAGCTTCCAATCGAAACCGTTGTAATTGATGAAGAGGAAATCACTACTCCTTTACCTGTTAATGATGAGGCGATTCATCGTGATTTTGATACTGATCTAGCTGGACAAAATCACCCTGTAACTGCTGAAGGCATCTCCAAAAATCCTTCGCTGTCTGTAGAGCTTCAGCCTGTTCGGCCTGACATTGATGTCACTCTTGATCGTGATAGTCCTTCAACAGTGGATAAGAAAGTTCAGGAAGTCCTAGTTGATTGTACGACTGATTCAGTTGTAAAAGAAAAGACTGTTAAAACAACTTCAGCTATTTCTCGTGGAATTGGGGAAACTATTCACCCTATGTTCATTAGTTGTCTGTTAGACAAGGTTCGCCGAATGGAAGATAAGATGAACGAAATAGTAGCGAGTTGAGACTTATTGAAAGCTGATAATGAGGGTTTAAAGGAAAAGGTTGATGAAAGTAATCAGCATCTTTCACGATTGAGGAATCATAAAAACAAACTCATAAGGCGGGTTCTTAAGTTACGGGACGAAAATGAAAAAAGTGAGGAAAAATTGTGTGAGCTCAATGCTCAGATCGCCTTAATGCAGTTTAAAGCTCCTTCACCAAGTCAACCTAGTGGAGTTAATATTCAGGTTTTCAATGCCCCAGTCAATCTGTAGTGTTTGGTGATATGTTGTTTTGTTGATCAAGATCAGGTATTTGATTATTTCGAGTTTATTTGTTATTATTTCAATTATGTTTTAATTATAATTCTTGTGTGTTGTATCGCAGATAGTAATATGAATATCTCTTTCCCCGATTTTGAGGATTTCGGTTATATTGGCGATCCTTGTATTTCTGGAGACAAATCGATAGTGGAAGGATTGTTTTACAGGTGCCACTCTTTTGTTTTTGATCCCATGTGATGGATGGAATAGTTGTGCGTTTGCTGAAAAAACAACATGTTCCACTTGTCGTTTTTTATTCGACATTAGTTAGGGATCGCGATCTGGATTATTAGCTTTTGATAATGTTATTTTGGGAAAACTCAAAATGTATAAAAAGGGCTGATAGTGAACATGAAAGGGGGTCGATACTCTGGGGAAGCAAGAACAAAACTGCTGGTTCGTCCTATCTTTGCTTCTAGGAAGTTATCTGTCAGTTGTTACAATGTTTGGGCTGGTGATGTTTTACACACATTTACAGTTTTAAAACTTTTTATGTGGCTTATAATATCTTTCAGTTTTGATATTTGCTTTTCTATATTATAATGTTTGTTATAATTTCCTTGATGAATTGTGCGAATATAATTTATCAGGTATCGGCTTTCCTGTTTTTAACTGTGCTGGTATGTCATGTTTTGTAGCTAATAATTGATATTATTGATACATAATGTGTAATGATGCTTGTATGAATTTGCAATAATTGAATTTCTTTAAATATCAGCAAATGTTTACATACAGTTCTTTTATCAATATCAGTTGGTTACAGGTTAAATTAATTTTTGCTCCTGATCAGGATAGGTATTAGATCAGAATTATATTTTATTTATTTTCTGCTTTCTGTACTATCTGAAAAATCGTGTTAAGTCAAATCTTTTCATTAATTACATTCAGATTATCCTTTTTGTAATTACTGTACATGTGTATATAATTATAACATGACTTTGTAGGATACGAACTTTGTCTAGGTTTACATTCTATTCATGTTTTTAGGGTTAATTGTTTTGAGTGATTTTTACTTAATAGTTTCTGATTCTTGTAATATATAACGTGGATTAATCTTTGTAATTATAAGTATAGGATCGACACTAACTATCAGTAGCATTAATTGTAACCATTAGTTTTCTAGGATCCCAGGCCAACAGAGCCTTTAAACCTGTCGGGAGCGACTATTCCAAACAGCTTGGAGCCTGTTCTAAGGGTCCCAGACTGGGTCGTTTTCCCCCGTTGCGGCTTAGTAAAATACGCCCGTCAATAATGGCGCTAGAAGGAGGACCAGCGTAAAATGGCTGATGACAAAAACCCTGTTAACAAAACTAATCATCCAACTACCCCTCAAATACAATCAACTACACAATCACGAACACGCCAGTCATCATGACTAGGCGATGATTCTTTGACCGATTTAGTTCGAAACCTCATCTCCCATTTTGATGCCAGTGGTGCTCACTGTCCAGAAGAACTAGATCAAATTGAACAAGCCATAAACGAATCTCAAAGAATTTTAACCAGAGCTTATTCAAGTGTTACTGGGCGCCAGCCTACTGAGCTACCTCTCCCTCAGGTTACCCGTCCTCGCACCCGTCATTATGTACCTGTTGTGGGAGAACAGCAGTTGCCTTTAAGTCCCATCCCGAATCTGCAGGTGCAACAACCCCTGATAGAAGTAAATCAGCCTTCCTCGTCGGCAGGACCACATTGGTCAGGAGGATCTGGGCGACCACCATCACCGCCTCATTCGCCTCCCCATACTCCACCAACATCACCATCACCACCGACGACTCCTAGGAACATGGAAGCTGCCAATCTGCCTAAACCTATGCCTTGGATGGCCCAGGATGCTGTTGTTGTCCCTAGTGTTCAGCATCCTTTGCCTAAACACCCTGAGAAGCTTCTGCC
Organism: Pseudotsuga menziesii; assembly: GCA_001517045.1. Taxonomy (NCBI): domain Eukaryota; kingdom Viridiplantae; phylum Streptophyta; class Pinopsida; order Pinales; family Pinaceae; genus Pseudotsuga; species Pseudotsuga menziesii. The sequence goes on along the minus strand of LPNX010465800.1, from coordinate 30,795 downwards.
TAAGTTCAACCCTGAGTCGAAAGAGCCAGCTGAAGATCACGTCAGGAAGTTTATGCTGGCAGTCTGGCTTCTAGATGTTGAACACGAAGATGTTGTATGTCGACTGTTCCCTTACACGTTTGAAGGAAAGGCTTCAACATGGTATTTTTCCTTGACAGCTGGGTCCATCACCAGCTGGAATGAATTTGATATCGCATTTATAAACAAGTTTGGAGATGACAAGTCTCCGGCAGTCTTAGTGTCAGAACTGTCTAAAATTCGCATAGAACCTAAAGAAAAGGTTAAAGATTTTAACCAACGCTTTTTGACCTTAAGGAATATAATTCCCGCTACTTCAAGGCCCACTGAGGATGTAACGATTGAATTTTACACTTCAGCCTTACCTGGAAAAATAGCCATGTTCGTCCGGCAAAAGGCCAAACTTACTCTAGCTGAAAATTTCGAAGAAGCAATTAAGGTTGAGAAGGATGTGTTTGCCACAAAGGCAAATTCCGGAGTAGATACCGATTCAGCGTCTTCTTCTCGTAAGAAGATTGACAGCCCTGCCAAAACTACAACTGGTTCTAACAAAAGAAGTCAAGATGCTTTAGATTTGGATAGTCTCCAACGAGTTATCAAAAAACTTTCTAATGAGATCATCGATTTAAAAAAAGGCACTTCTGATAATACCCCAAATAAAGAATTACCCAGACAGTTATTTAAAAGACCTTTTCAAAATCTAGCTGTGAAACAAAATTCACCCTCTGAAGCTAATAACATTGAGGAAATTAACAGTTTTCTCAAAGCAATAGTTTCAGATCTGGAAACAACTACTGAAACTGAAACTCAGTCTTCAGGACAGAGTTCTCAAGATAAACAAGACACCAATGATAACAATGATAATAAACCACCCAATGTCATCAGTCATTTCTGGGACACCTCAGAATTAACTGATGATGAAGAGGTGGCTGTTGTCAATGTGAATCAGCATCAGCATAACACCAGAAGTAAAAAAGATCAGCCTTCAACTGAACTTGCCACAACTGTTCCAGATAATAGTTCAGTTGCTAAAGACAAAGATCAGCCTACGATTAGTAAATTTGCACCTTCCCTTGAGTTAGAATATGATTTGATTGAAGACTTAAAAAAGAGCAGGGCTAATATTTCTCTATATGAACTTATAAAAATACCTATGATTCGTGAGAAAATGGTGCAAGGGGTTCCCCCAAGTAAAACTGGTAAGACTCCCTCAAATCAGAATAGTCCTGTCAATGATAAAGATAATTCACAAAAGTCTTCAATCAATACATCATCAATAGGAAAAAAATCTGATTCTTCAACTCCACCCTTTTTACTTTCATTTTAAATATTTAATCGCAAAGTACATAACTGTATGATTGACTCAGGGGCATCCAAAAATGTAATGCCTTACTCGGTGTGTAAAAGGCTTAATGCTGTCCCTCAGCCTTGCGATACCAGTATTGTACAGCTGGATCGTTCAAACGTAAAGGTAATAGGCAAACTGAAGGAGGTGCTAATAAGGTTAGCTTCCAATCCCCAAGTACATTTTGTTATCGATATTATTGTTGCTGATATACCAAAAGCGTATGGTTTATTTCTTAGCAGAGATTGGTCACAAAAACTCGATGGATATTTCACGACAGACTGGTCACACTTATGGATACCTTATAAGGGTCATCCGAACAAAATCAGAATCGATAGAGAACGATACATGAAGCATACCGTCACGGAAATTGATGATTCAAATGAACCAGTCCTGTTTGCTGATACCATATTGGGTAACTATATGGCTGACTCATATTTTGGCAATTTAGAGGCTGAAATTTCAGAAATTCCTGATTTAAACCAACAGTCTGAAATCTGTCATTTTACACAAGTTCCGGCTGAAATTTCAGTCCCGGATACACCATATTTAGATCTCAATGACGGTTTGTGGTCTCTTTACTTTGACGGTTCCAAGTCAAAAGAAGGAGCTGGTGCAGGATGTTTACTGATTGACCCTTGTGGAAAAAGGTATTTCATTGCTTGCATATTAGAGTTTGACTACACAAATAATATCGCTGAGTATGAAGCCCTCATTCAAGGGCTGAAGAAAGCGATTTATTTGGGAGCCAAAGCCTTGATAGTCTTAGGAGATTCCGAAATTATTGTTCGTCAGGTATGTAATACCATACACTGCATAGCTGGACACTTGAGAAACTATCAAACTGAGGTATGGAATTTGCTGTTAGCATTTGAAGCATTTAATATAAGTTCCATTCCCCGCTATTTAAATCAGGAAGCTGATCTTTTGGCTAATGTAGCTTCAAGATTGATTCCATCTGAAGGAATTCTTACTGATGCTTTCTCGGTTGAATTGCTGTTCAGGCCTTCTATTCCTGACAACGTCACAAATTGGAGAGTCTTTAATGACGATCAGCAATTGATTTACTTTCTGACTCTTAAGGATACCTTCAAGGATGCAGTCTGTGACGAAATGACTCACGATGAGGATTTGCATAATTTTATGGTAATCCCTAAGCCTTGTTCGATTCAAGAGTATCTCGATCAGGTTAGTGCTCTTCCCAGGTCAGTAATCAAGCTTGAGAAATTTTATGACTTAAAGGATAAATTCAAAGCTGCAAGAAATTGTAAAACTGGTAGTTCCATCATGCAGTCCGACATTGTCAATCTAGGAACTGAGCAAAACTCTCAATGCGTAAACCTGGGCAGTACGTGTACTGTTCAGGAGAAAACAGCCTTCATCAAACTCTTTAAAGAATTTAAAGACATATTTGCATGGACCTATGATGACTTGAAAACATTCGACCCCAATATCATGCAACATGTCATTCCTATGAAACCGGAGGCTAAGCCTTTTCAACAAAAATTGAGGAAGATGCATCCCAGCCTAGAACCAGCTGTCAAAAAGGAGCTAAATAAACTCCTTGCCGCTAGGATAATTTTCCTTGTTCGGCATGCCCAATGGGTAGCAAATATTGTACCCGTAAGGAAGAAAAACGGCGACATTAGATTGTGTGTCGACTTCCGAAACCTGAACAAGGTTTCTGATAAGGACAATTATCCTGTTCCTACAATGGAGAAAATCCTGCAACAGGTCTCCGGATCTGAGATGTTTTCGCTATTAGGTGGCTTTTCAGGATAAAACCAAGTGTTGGTATCCAAAGCTGACCAATTGAAAACAACTTTTAGGACACCTTGGGGAACCTATGCTTATAGAAAGATGCCTTTTGGTCTCATAAATGCTAGTGCAACATTCCAGAGAGCGATGGTTATCGCTTTCAAAGGTCTGATTGGTAAGTTTGTTGTAATTTATCTTGATGATGTTACTGTTTTTTCTAAAAATAAGACTGATCATATAACTCATCTTAGGCGAGTGTTCGAGCGTTGCAGGAAGTACGGGATTTCGCTAAACCCTAAGAAATATATCTTTTCAGTCACTGAAGGTAAGTTGCTGGGTTTTGTTGTGTCTAAACAAGGCATTAATATTGACCCAGAACGTACTCATGCTATATCTCAGATTTCGATGCCTCACTCGAAAAAGTCCATACAGTCCTTTCTTGGAAAAATAAATTTTGTTTATAGATTCATCCCTGGATATACGGAAATTGTTAGGCCATTACAGAAGATGATTAGGAAAGATGTTGAGTTTAAATGGAATGCTGATGAAAAGAAATCTTTTCGTGACATTTTAAAAGCTATCGCTGAACCCCCCCTCTCACTAGCCCAGATTTTTCCAAACCATTTATTTTATATACTTTCGCTTCTAATTTGTCGTATGTTGCTGTTCTGACACAGAAAAACCAGGAAAATAACGAGGCTCCTATCGCTTTTACAAGTTCTGGTCTTAACGGTGCAGAACTGAATTACCCGGAAGTGGACAAGCAAGCTTTTGTTGTTTTCAAATCTGTTAAACATTTCAGGCCTTACTTACTGAAGTCCCACACCAAGGTAGTTGTACCATATTCTGCAGTAAGAAATATTTTGGTGCAGAAGGATCTTGGTGAAAAACGAGCACATTGGGTCACCGCACTGCAGGAATATGACCTGGAAATAAAACCATTAAATATTGTCAGGGGACAAGGTCTCTGTAAGTTAGCAGCTGGCTCTGCAGACAGTGCTGAATCAGATCTGCATTTCTTCAGCAACCCTTCCTTATTTGAAAGGGAAGTTTTTCTGAACTCTACCCCTCCTGATTCTTGGTATGAGGATATTAAATTCTTCTTATTACATGGGACTGCTCCTGAACATTTAGACCCATGTCATAAGAGGGATTTAAGATTGAAATCTGCACCTTATAAGCTCATTGACAATATCTTGTTCAGAAAGAATTTTGAAGGAGTATTCCTTCGTTGTCTAGAAAAGGATGAGGCTGATAACGTGTTATCTCAATTGCATGCAGGTCCAGCGGGAGGACATTTCAGCGGTGAAACGACGGCCCATAAGATACTTAAAGCTGGGTACTACTGGCCCACATTATTCAAATATGCATATGCTTTCGCTAGGAAGTGCCAGGACTGTCAAAGGACAGGAGGCAGACTGAAAAGGGCAGCATTACCCCTCCAGCCAGTTATCATTGAAGTCCCATTTCAGCAATGGGATCTGGATATTGTTGGCCCAATTACTCCATCCTCTTCACAGCAGCATAAATATATTCTTATAGCCACGGATTACTTCACTCGATGGGTTGAATCCATCCCATTACGAATAGTCAATTCAGATCAGGTGATAGCTTTCCTTGATTCCTTTATCATCACTAGATTCGGCCTGCCTGAGTCTTTAATCTTTGATAATGCTACTTATTTTTATTCTGTTAAATTGACTGAGTATGCATTAGAAAAAGGGATAAAATTAAAGTACTCTGCTAACTACTACCCCCAAGGTAATGGGCTAGCAGAATCATCTAATAAAAATCTGATTAAGATTCTGAAACGTACTGTGGCTAACCATCATAGAGATTGGCATACTGCTCTGTCAAGGGCTTTGTGGGCTAACAGGGTAACCCCCAAAGCTGCTATTGGAAATTCTCCATTTTTCCTAGTATATGGAAAGGAAGCCATTCTACCACCTCACCTATTCCTTCCTTCTTTACAACTTGCCCAGTCGGTACAGGAGGTACCTTGTTCCGCTATGGAGCATCGAATTAACACCTTGCAGAAGTTAGAAGAGGATAGGGAAATGGCTAGAAAGAAGTTTGAAAAACATCAGCAGACTGTGAAGCGTTGGTTTGACCTCAGAAAATCAGTCAGTCGAGATCTGGAAGTAGGTGATTTAGTTTTGAGATGGGATAAGGAACACGAAGATAAGGGAAAACATACAAAGTTTCAGCGTTTGTGGCTAGGACCATTCATTATTACAGAAAAGCTTGGTCCCAGCACTTTCAGGATGCAAACATTGGAAGGTGAGATTCATGACCTTCCAGTAAATGGTCACCTAATCAAAAGATACTTCTGTTGATCCTCCTCAAGGGATCATCCTGTATATATCACTGGTGTGGTGTGCTTGTTTGAATGATTTTATTTTGATCTTGGTCTGTGTGTCGTTTCCTTTTTATTTGCTGTTTTGTTTTTGTGATCTGAACCTGATACGTTCACCAAACCCCAAAACTGATGACTGAATTCAATTTCTGAAATTTACCTAAAAATCATGCACAAAGGCATTATTTTTCTGAAAATTGTCATTCTGTTTTACTTCCCACATAGAGAAGGGAATTCCACTGTCCTGGATATTACTAGCAATTTTTAACACATGTTAATTCCGTATATCAGTTTCTGCAAAATTCTGTCTAAGGAGATTAAAGCAGTGTTTGGTAAAGTCATCTATTAAATCTCTTACGCCATCCCTTCAAAGTCATCTATTAAATCTCTTACGCCATCCCTTCTCGTAAAGAGGAGCAGACTCACCTCCCTACCTGCTAAGATAATCTCTTTTGGGATTAACTTTAATTACGTTCTTGGTAAAGATAGACTTGAAAATTCGAAAAGATGTCTGAAGGACAGAAGGTCTCGTGATGAGCCGGTCTATTCAGAATCATGAGTTTACATATAGTAGCATTGTCGTCTCCGGTTACCAAGCCTGGGCAATGACCCTTAGACATAAAACTCTGAGGGGTGAAAGGTCTCATCACGAGCCGGTTCATTTTACTGTCATGTAGGCTTGTGACTGACATGATTACTATCAGGTTATCAAGCTTGAATCATGGCCTTCATGACTAATGAAACAAATAAAAGAGAAAACAGAAAATAATGGTAACGGTTTATATTTCCCAGAATTGTAAACTTTTCACTAGCAGGTTGGACACTGGCAGTTTGTGGGTTTTAAAGTAACCCTGTCGAGGCTATGGACGCCTGCTGGCAGCAGGGCTATGCTTGTGGTATTGTGATTTTATCTTTTAAGACTGAATCATTCACTATTCTACTCTTCCGTACTGAGTTTTGTTAGAAATCTGATGTTTTGTCAAACAAATAACTGAAACTGTAATCCGCTGGTAATGTCTATGACTATGAAATTTTTGAATCTGGTTGAGATGTTAAGGCAATGTTATCTATGCAATGACTTATGTTAAGGATTTAATTTCTTTGCTTGCATGATTTCAGGTAAATAAATAGAGATAAATGTTTCATCCAGCAAGTCGCCATCTGTTGTGCCCCTGCTCAACAGCCTTCTAAAATCATTATTTCATCGAACAAAATTCCATTTTGTTCGATGAAATGTTTAAATTTTAAAAGGGATAAATTCGGCTACTGAAAGGAGGATTTTTCCTTGGCTACTGATTTATTGAAGTCAACATTTTTTGAACAAACTTTGCAAGTTACATTGGATCAATGATATCAATATCTCTGAGTTACTGGTTTGGATGAATTGTAACTAGGGATGTTAATACATGAGTGTTCATGGTATTTATGCTTGATGCTGTACATCCTAGTTGTGCAGGTTCTCTTAAACATTAACACCGTTTCTGGTCGATTTCATTGATAAGAAATATTACTAAGGTCGTGTATCATGACCTTTATGCAGAATCGGGTAATGGTGATCAAAGGTTTGTCGAACTCTATTGAAGCCTAGATACATGATTTGCATGCCATATCCTAAAGTTTGTTAACCATTATTTGCATTGATATTAATTTGCATGTGATAATATGCAAAGGTCTAGTGTCGAGTTATATGATAATTCACCACCTTTGATGGATGAGCCGAACACATTATAAGGGATGAACGTATTATGGTTTTATAGGGAATGATTTATGGCACGAGTCACACTCATCACGAATTCAGAGTGTTATTATGACACTCGTACTTACCCTGCTGTCCACGCCTCAGCTCTCGTACCTATTCCTTATCGTGGTTGTTTACCAATGGAGCACCTATTATTACGTACACCTCGAGCTTTCCTATCATTTAATTCAGGCTTGATTGAGATAACATTAGTCTTTCAGGGTTTCAACCGTCATTTGCGTTCAGCACTCCGAGTAGTGATGGCTCTGCTCATGCCGAACCTGAAGGGGTTTCGCTTGCAATTACACATGGCTTATCCTTTGCATTATTTAGTGCTACTGAATTTCTATCCCAAATGCTCACGACCTGGCTTTCTGTCTTTGGCCCAGTGGTGGCATGTATTCCGTGCATGGTTTCGCGTTTATAAACAATCAATGATGGCCCCTGTTGTGAGAGTCGAACCCTATGAATTAACCCTATTGAATTCGAACCCTGGGCTTTTGCAAAAGGTCAAAGATGTCGGGTGGCTGCCATTCCTTGAGAATTTTTCTGATTCTAATCCAGAAGTCAGCAGAGTGTTTGCTTTGTCCCTGGTAAACTATCAAGCAGAAGTTGGAGATTTGTGCTTTCGGGTTGATGAGAGGTCGATTGCAAGTGCAACAGGTCTGTCTCTGGATGGGCAGAAGTGGTTTAAGTATCAGAAAATGGAGATTACGGAATGGAGATCATTGCTGAAGAACCTGACTCAAGAAATTTCTTTTTGGACAGGAGTTGCACGTAAGTATTTCTTGAAAAACTGGCGCCCCGTTCTTGATTTAATTCACAGGTATTTAACCTGCGAAGGTCGGTTGTCCTCGGCCTACGTATACCACCTTCGTTTGATGGCTGCTTTCATAGGATTTCCTATCAATCTCCCTTACTATCTTCTACACAGTTTGTTTAAAATGTCAAACACCATAAACAAGGGACCAAAACATGTAAGCCACAGTTTGTTTTACCATGGGCTAGTCCGTATGTTGATTGAGAATGAACTAATGAAGTCTGGTCACTCATGGGAGCAGTTCATAGAATCAAATGGTTTCTCAGAGTTTTGTCATTGTATGTTTGACAGTCCAGATGACTGTAGCAAACATAGGGTTTCAAGTTCGGCTCCTTTGAGCACACCTACATTAAACCCTATTCTTAAGAGTGCAGAACCCTCTCAAGCACCTCTGGGTAACCCAGAGACCGATTCCCATGCCTCCTTACAGCCTAGACGTATGAAGAAAATTTCAACCCTATCACACATCACTCCATCAAACGGTAGCGACAGAGTTGGAGATCGTCGAGGAAATTTACCTAGGTCCAAGTTGGTTAGAAGGCTAACCAGGAGTATGGCGAAAGCTAGGATGGCACAAAACCCTGTGAATGTTAAGCTTCCAGTCGAAACCGTTGTAATTGATGAAGAGGAAATCACTACTCCTTTACCTGTTAATGATGAGGCGATTCATCGTGATTTTGATATTGATCTAGCTGGACAAAATCACCTTGTAACTGCTGAAGGCATCTTCAAAAATCCTTCGCTGTCTGTAGAGGTTCAGCCTGTTCGGCCTGACATTGATGTCACTCTTGATCGTGATAGTCCTTCAACAGTGGATAAGAAAGTTCAGGAAGTCCTAGTTGATTGTACGAATGATTTAGTTGTAAAAGAAAAGCCTGTTAAAACAACTTCAGCTGTTTCTCGTGGAATTGGGGAAACTATTCACCCTATGTTCATTAGTTGTCTGTTAGACAAGGTTCGCTGAATGGAAGATAAGATGAATGAAATAGTAGCGAGTCGAGACTTATTGAAAGCTGATAATGAGGGTTTAAAGGCAAAGGTTGATGAAAGTAATCAGCATCTTTCACGATTGAGGAATCATAAAAACAAACTCATAAGGCAGGTTCTTAAGTTGCAGGACGAAAATGAAAAAAGTGAGGAAAAATTGTGTGAGCTCAATGCTCAGATCACCTTAATGCAGTTTAAAGCTCCTTCACCAAGTCAACCTAGTGGAGTTAATATTCAGGTTTTCAACGCCCCAGTCAATCTGTAGTGTTTGGTGATATGTTGTTTTGTTGATCAAGATCAGGTATTTGATTATTTCGAGTTTATTTGTTAATGATTTTATTTGTTATTATTTCAATTATGTTTTAATTATAATTCTTGTGTGTTGTATCTATATAGTAATATGAATATCTCTTTCCCCGATTTTGAGGATTTCGGTTATATTGGCAATCCCTGTATTTCTGGAGACAAATCGATATTGGAAGGATTGTTTTATAGGTGCCACTCTTTTGTTTTCGATCCCATGTGATGGATGGAATAGTTGTGCGTTTGCTGAAAAAACGACATGTTCCACTTGTCGTTTTTTATTCGACATTAGTTAGGGATCATGATTTGGATTATTAGCTTTTGATAATGTTATTTTGGGAAAACTAAAAATGAATAAAAAGGGCTGATAGTGAACATGAAAGGGGGTCGATACTCTAGCGAAGCAAGAACAAAACTGCTGGTTCGTCCTATCTGTGCTTCTAGGCAGTTATCTGTCAGTTGTTACAACGTTTGGGCTGGTGATGTTTTACACACATTTACAGTTTTAAAATTTTTTATGTGACTTATAATATCTTTCAGTTTTGATATTTGCTTTCGTATATTATAATGTTTGTTATAATTTCCTTGATGAATTGTGCGAATATAATTTATCAGGTATCGGCTTTCCTTTTTTTAACTGTGTTGGTATGTCATGTTTTGTAGTTAATAATTGATATTATTGATACATAATGTGTAATGATGCTTGTATGGATTTGCAATAATTGAATTCCTTTAAATATCAGCAAATGTTTACATACAGTGCTTTTATCAATATCAGTTGGTTATAGGTTAAATTAATTTTTGCTCCTGATCAGGATAGGTATTAAATCAGAATTATATTCTATTTATTTTCTACTTTCTATACTATCTAAAAAATCGTGTTAAGTCAAATCTTTTCATTAATTACATTCAGATTATCCTTTTTGTAATTACTGTACATGTGTATATAATTATAACATGACTTTGTAGGATACGAACTTTGTCTAGGTTTACATTCTATTCATGTTTTTAGGGTTAATTGTTTTGAGTGATTTTTACTTAATAGTTTCTGATTCTTGTAATATATAACGTGGATTAATCTTTGTAATTATAAGTATAGGATCGACACTAACTATCAGTAGCATTAATTGTAACCATTAGTTTTCTAGGATCCCAGGCCAACAGAGCCTTTAAACCTGTCGGGAGCGACTATGCCAAACAGCTTGGAGCCTGTTCTAAGGGTCCCGGATTGGGTCGTTTTCCCCCGTTGCGGGCTTAGTCAAATACGCCCGTCAACACTTCTATATTGGTAGATTGCTATTTTCCTCATGTGGTCACCATAAGAAAAAATAAGAACATGGAAAGATATCCAGTTCATCAAAGAACAACCTCGTACCCTCAGATAAACTTATCATCATCGGGACAATCTCTAGCGGTCATTTCCGTGAAGCCACTTAGGCAGTTTTGCCAGTACAGGAATAGTGAAAATATGGCTGGGAGGCACTTTTGGAAGGTTGATATCTTCCTCCTTTGAGACTCTCTGGTGAGGCAAGAGACATGGTTGTATGATCCATACAACACTCTAGAGGCTCACATTCTGAATACATTTTTCACATTATCCTATGAGGCATGGTGGGAAATTTCTTTAAGGCCACTTGGGCATATTTAACATTAATTCCGTACTTAGAAAAAATTATCAATTTGGTCTAATTTGACTAAAACACCCTTTTGGCAGGTTCGTAACTTGTTCTTCATCCACTTCCAATACAATTTGAAGACATGGTCAGGTAGTTCGAATACCAATCTACAAGACCCCCATGTGCTGTAGGCATTTACTGATCTAAAAACAAGATCTTTGCTACTCTACGACGTTAAAATGAATTGCATAAAGAGCATGAATGAAGCTCACAAATCCATAAGAAGAGAACCAAACAGCATAGACAATATGCACGTAAAGACAACAAGTTGATAATGGAGTTCGTCCAGGATGGAATGCATCTCCGGGCCTGATTCTCAATAGGAGGGCCAAGTTATAATCTCAGCATGAACGCAAAATACATGGCAATGATACAATGATGCCTTGGAAACAATGGTCAGGAAGAGAACCGCTGCCCAAAACACAACAAGACTGCTTCCAGCAACTTCGAAGCCTGAAGACGGTGTAAAATGAGTATAAACACTCGTACCTTCCTCCTGCAGAGCTACGCAATCTCCCTTCTCTCCTTTAGCTACAAAGTCTCCACTCCAAAGCATGAGTGGAAAATGGCAACTAAGGGGGCTTATATAGCCATGACTTGCCCCTCTTCACATTTTCCTCATGTTTTCTTTGGTTACAACAAATTTTCCAAGATTGGCATCTTGTTTCAACTCCTCAAGTTTTGGTTGGGTTCACTTAAAGCTCCTTTTATCATGTAGTTGACATAATTAACAACTATGTCAACCACATACCCAAGTATGGCATTAATAAAATCTAGTTGCAAAACTACCCAATCGAACTATGTATAAAACCCAAAAATTTGTTATAACCGAAAAACAATTCTCAACCCACTTTTAACCCAAACTCCATAGTTTATAATTCAACATGTGATAAATAGAGTGCAGTCTCTCGTGTTGGTCGTAGCTCCCGGTCACGCTCGAGGAAGAACCAGGGTTGACGCTAAGCCGCGGCCCCTTTGGGGCTCGAAATTCCACTACACTTTAAATAAATTTGATTCCATACCTTATACAAGGAACACTACGAGTGCAGTTGGTAAAGACGCAGAGACAAGGTATGGGAGGTCAGGAGTTCGAAACCGGTGGAGCAACAACATTTTGGTGAACTTCAACCAATATTGGCCAATCTGGTGCTGCCATGTGGCAGTTCCAAATTGTTCCACCTCAATTCCTAGTCAGCTGCCAACTCATGTGTCGTATTTCCAACTAAGTTGCACGGTCACCTCCGTACTGACACGTGTTGCATTTGGATTGGTCTGTACTGCTGACTGGATTGCCACCTCATCATCTGTACATGACACATGTCACATCCTGATTGGACTGTACTACCACCTGTCGGTCCGTACAACTACCATGTCATCCATCCGTACTATATGGATGCCATGTGTCACCCTGTAAGTGGTGCCTTGTGGCACCTTTTTTTGCCAATTTTGCCTGTTGACCTCATAGAACAGAACACGATAACTTTCTCATACGGAGTCCATTTGAGGTGAAAAAAACGCCATCATAATCATCTTGACGAGCCCTTCAATATGGCACTAGCTTTTCTGATATTGGAGGACTTCAAAAAATTTTCCTTCTTGGATCCTCCTGGATCATTCCTCCCCACTGAGAAGCTTTTGGCCTCCAAAATCCTTTACTAATCAACAGATAGGTGAGGGAATTGCTCCCTCTCTTTATCCTTCTTGATCCACTTGGATTTTCTTGGATGAATGCCTCTAATTCCCACTCGAAGATAATCAACATCACCTCTGCGAGAAGTCCTTGTCCTTCTATCCAGGATGACATCTTCCTGTAGATCATCCATGTACTCAGGAGCAAATTCATCAGCTGATGGAAATGAGACATTCTCCCTTTCATCCATGATCATGGGAGGCTCATAGAGTTTCAAGTTCTCCACATTCACCACTGAGTATATCTACATGTATGGCGGTAGCTCTAAGCGAAAGGCATTTGTCCCAATCTTCACCAAGATGGTGAAGGGACCATATCTGATGGGCTTGAGCTTCTTGCCTTCTCCATTCATCCTCTCCTTGCTGATTTGAAGCCACACTTGATCTCCCACCTAAAACGGATGATCAACTCTATGCTTGTCATGGCGAGCCTTGTACTGGGCTTGATTGTTCTCCAACTGCTCTTACACTGCTTGATGTACCTGTTGAACTCTATGAATGAACCTGCAGGATTTGTCTTCATCTTTGGAAGTGCTTGAACCAACCTCTCTCCCATAAGTCAAGTCCAATGGAATATTTGGCAAGTACCCAAAGCATGTCTCAAATGGTGATCTCTGAGTGGAAGAATGCATAGCCTTGTTGTAGGCATGCTGCACATACTGGATCTGTTCATCCGATAACTTAGGATGCTTGTTGCAATAGCCTCGAAGCAAATGGACAACTGTCCTGTTGACTACCTCTATCTGTCCGTCAGTCTGTGGATGGAAATCAGTGCTCCTCTTTAGCTTGGTTTTCATCATACACCATAACTTTGTCCAAAACTCTCCAAGAAATCGGGAATCCAGATCTGAGATAATGGACGTAGGAAGTCCAAAGTGAACCCATACATGCTGAAAGAAGAGAGAAGCAGCCTGCTCTGTAGTGACTTGATTTTTACATGGCATAAGAATACACATCTTTCTAAACCTATCCACGACCACATACAAGTAGTCATGACCCCTCCTAGACATAGGCAAACCCCCCACAAAATCCATGGAAATTCTTTCCCAAGGATGGGAAGGAACAGGAAGTGGTGAGTATAGCCCCCATTTTCTATTAGTGGGCTTACAAGTAGAGCACATCACACACCCATTTACATATTTTCTTACAATTTCTTTCATGCAAGGCCAATACACGAGTCTTTGAAAATGGGCCAAAGTCTTACCTACCCCAAAATGCCCTGATACAAGAGAAGTATGAGCTTCTCGTATTACATGGACCCTTTCATTAATAGGAACACATAACTTGCCCAAATGATAGAGTAATTTTTCCTGCAAATAGTAGTCTTCCACTTGTGTTCCATTAGTTAGCTTCTCATAAATCTCCTTGAAATCATCATCAGTAGCATACTGCTCAATATAACTTTCATGGGATAAAGAAGCATTCTTCAAAACAATAGATGCAACAATAGGAGGTCTAGAAAGCATTTCTGCCACTTTGTTACTAGTACCCTTCTTGTACTTGATCACTAGATGGAATTGTTGAAGAAATCCCATCCACTTGAAATGACGAGCTTGCTGGAGCTTAGTCTGGGACTGGAGATACTGCAAGGGCTGATGATCGGTATGGATGATCGTCTCCTTACCCATCAAGTAGCGTTTCCACTTCTTGACACTCTGAACCAAAGCATACAACTATTTGTCATAGGTGGGGTAGTTGATCACTGCTTGAGTAAAATTCTCTAAATGGTAGCAAATAGGCTTCTGGTGCTGCATCAATACTGCCCCCATGCCATATCCATTGGCATCTATCTCTATCTCAAATGGTTGTTGCAAATCAGGCAAGGCTAGGACTGGGGCGGTGCTGATCTTTCCCTTCAATGTGTCGAAGTATTTCTACTTCTTACCTCCCAACTGGAAGGATTTCTTCACACTTGTTAAGGCATGCAAAGGAGATGCTATGTATGAGAAGTTCTAAATGAACCTCCTCCAATATTGAACAGCTCCTAAAAATCTTCTCACTTCAGTTACGTTAGTAGGATTAGGCCAATTGACAATTACATCAACTTTTGAAGGATCAATTTTTAAATTTCCACCTCCTACAATATGACCCAAGTAAACTAATGAAGTTTTTCCAAATTCACACTTTGAAAATTTTACATACAAATTCTCCTTTTTCAAAGTATCTACTACTTGCTTTACATGCCCCACATGTGCTTCCAAAGTTTTGCTAAAGGCAAAGATATCATCTAAGTATACAATGACAAAATCATCTAAGAATGTCCAGAAAACATCATTCATTACCCGCATGAAGGTTGCAGGTGCATTGCAAAGCCCAAAGGGCATCACCAACCACTCAAATAGACCTTCCTTGGTCTTGAAGGTCGTCTTCCACACATCATTTTCTGCAATTCTGATCTGGTGGTAGCCACTGCATAAATCCAACTTGGTAAAGAACACAGCATCTTTCAACTGGTCTAGCAAGTCGTCTATGTGAGGGAGTGGGTATCGATTCTTGATCGTGATCTTGTTGAGATCCCGATAGTCAATGCACATCCTCCATGTGCCATCTTTCTTCATCACCAACACAATCGCCGAACCACATGGAGAGGAGCTGGGTCTGATCACTCCTTGGTCCAACAAGTCTTGAATTTGCTTCTTAATCTCTGCCATTTCAACTGCAGACAACCTGTACATGCCCACATTAGGAAGAGGGGCATCTTGCTTGAGATGGATCTCATGTTGAATCTCCCTTTTGGGAGGAAAACCTGTAGGTTCCTGAAATATTTCATCATAGTTAGCCACAATATCAATCATAGCCTTTTTATGAGAAGGATCACAACCTCTGAAAGCATCGGATACTTCAGCATCTTTTTCTCTCACAACCATGAGCATGTATCTCTTATTAGTGTTGATGAGCCACTTCATCTATCCTACACTAACAAGAGTGGTGTTAGCCTTCATACTGTGAGCTCTCACAATGTACTCCACCCCATTATTGGTGAGATGGTACTTGTTCTCATGACGGAAGAATACTGCTTTTTGATCATACAAGTATGGGCTTCATAATACGATACCGCAGATGTCAAGAGGAACAACATCTAAGTCCACCTCATCGATCAACTTTGAAGCAATAGAAAACCTTAACTTGCATTGCTTAGTCACTTGTAGCTTAGCATTATCACATACCCATCCAATAGGATAAGGCTTGGGGTGAGGTTTAGTCTGTATGCCCACCTTCTTAACAACTGATTCTGAGATCAAATTTACTTGAGAACCCAGATCAAATAATGTTTCAATATTTGTATGCCTAGAAACAACTCTGATGTGAAACAACTCACTTCTTATTTTATCATTTTCTTTAGAAACATGAGTAGAACTTGAACTGGTATGAGGAGTTTTGTTACCTTGCATTCCCACAGTTGTAATCCTAGTTTCGTCACCTGAGTCAGAACCCAAATCTCATTGCGCTGTTGCAATGGTCTTTTTCTTCTTTTTGCCTCCATAATGCTTTGGCCTCTGTTCAAGATGCAAATTCCAACAACTTTCTTCATCATGCCCATCAGTGTCGCAATGTTTGCAATGGAGATTTCCTCCTTCCTTCTTGGCAGTAGCTGTCTTCTTGCTCTTGTCTTTCTTTTTGGACTTGTGGTTGTTGTTGGGCTTGAAAGGCTTCTTCGGATGGTCTTCTTGCAAATGCTTCCCCCTACTCTCAAGATGAGTAGCTTGAACACTTGCTTCATCCATACTAGAAAGATTCAACAACAGAAAAGTATGGCATAGATAATGATGAAGAGCACCAATGTACTTCAAAAGAGTGTCAGGAGAATATAAAGAAATATTCAACTCTAGAGATTTATTTCTAAATTCTTCAGTAAAATTCTGAACACTCTGACCCTTTCCTTGTCTAAAACTTTGCCAATCCATCATATCCTTTTGAACATAACCCAATGGATAAAATTGCTTACGTAAAGTAGAAATGAAAGCAGACCATGATGAGAGAAGATTACCCATTTGTTTGCTACCTTGTTGAAGCTTGCTTTCCCACCATACAAGTGCAGTGCCTGTCAGCTGAAGTGAATCCAACTGAATCTTCACATCTTCTTATTTGATCTACTGGACTCGGCAATAAACCTCAATTTGCCTTATCCAATTGTTCAACTTCTCTACATTCGCTTCCCCATTGAACATGGGCAAATCAAACTTCACATCGAGCTTCAATATGAGCTTCTTTTGAGGCTCTTTGTGAGGAACCTTGGAATGCTGAGAATGAGATGAGGAAGAAGCACTTGAACTGGTGCTTAAATCTGAAGGTGAAGAGGGAGGCTCAGGAGTCTCTTCACCACCTCCTCCTTGGTTAATTGAAGTGTTGCCTTCGTCCTTCACTTCTTTGTCTTCCTTCTTTACTTCACTGCCTTTTCTTTCTTTTGCCATGAGTTCTTCATAGTCTGAAAATAACTTGTCTACCTTGTCGGCCATCATGTAGAAGACCTTGTGAAAGTTTTCCTAACCCATTTTTAACCCAAACTATATAGTTTATAATTCGACATGTGCTAAATAGAGCACGGGCTCCCGTGCTGGTCGGAGCTCCTGATCACGTTGGAGGAAGAACCAGGGTCGAGGCTAAGCCCCGGCCCCTTTGGGGCTTGAAATGCCACTGCACTTTAAATAAATTTGATTCCATACCTTATACCAGCGTAACTGGTAAAGGTGCAGAGACAGGGTATGGGAGGTTGGGAGTTAGAAATCAGTGGAGCAACAACATTTTGGTGAAATTCAATCAATATTGGCCAATCCGGTGCTGCCACATGGTAGTTTCGGAATGGTCCACCTCAACACCCAGTCAGCTACCAACTCATCTACTATACTTCCAACTAAGTTGCATAGTCACCTGCGTACTGACACGTGTCGCATTTGGATTGGTCTGTACTGCTGACTAGATTTCCACCTCATCATCCGTACATGACACGTGTCGCATCCTGATTGGACCATACTGCCGCCTGTCGGTTAGTACAACTACCACATCATCCGTTCGTACTATATGGATTCCATGTGCCACCCTGTCGATGGTGCCACGTGGCACCTCTTTTTGCCAATTTTGCCTGTTGACCTCATAGAACAGAATGCGATAACTTTCTCATATGGAGTTTGTTTGAGGTGAAACGAATGCCGTTGGAATCGTCTCGACAA
The DNA here is from genome assembly GCA_001517045.1 of Pseudotsuga menziesii. NCBI lineage: Eukaryota > Viridiplantae > Streptophyta > Pinopsida > Pinales > Pinaceae > Pseudotsuga > Pseudotsuga menziesii. The sequence continues at coordinate 12,937 of LPNX010465800.1, read as the reverse complement.
GCCCTTCAATTTGGCATTGGTTTTACTGAGATTGGAGGACTTCAAAAAAAATTCCTTCTTGGATCCTCCTGGATCATTTACTCTAACCCATAATTTAGGGTGGGCATCTTTCTAAGGCTACTTATCCATTTTTGCATCCACTGGTGAAAAACCCTATTTTGGCAGGACTATATCTTTCTGCTCAAGAAATATTAAAGAAAACTCAAATCATGAATAGGTATCCAAACCAACTAGCTCTAGGAAGATACCATGGTGTGGGCATTCTTCTGAAACCATGAATTGTGGCCAACATTCTCTTAAGGTTGCTGGGACCAATTTTGACTTAATTATTCCATACTTAGTTAATTTTTCAATTTTAAACATTTTGCCATATTTCTCCAGAGTGATGTCATAATACAACAATGACTTCAACTTCATGAGACATCATCATCTATGCCATACCATGTCATCATATTTTCCATATCATCATTCATGCCATGTCATCACCACCTTTGTCTTTCCTTTGATTTTCATTGAGTTCACTCTTGCCATCATGTCCTTTGGTTATTCCTGTGTCATCACTGGACTCCTTTTGACATCAATGACAACCATATTACATATTTCCAACATGATGGTGGTGGTG
>LPNX010465797.1:7504-32632 GCA_001517045.1 Pseudotsuga menziesii | reverse complement strand
AATTTTGAAAACCATAAAAAAATTACTTTGTACCTCGTACATAAAAAAAACCTCTTACAACAGATTGATTATAATTTTGACCATGGAAATTTTCCTTAAAAGTTTCTTCCCATTTTGAAAAGACCTACGTAACTAGAATTTGGAGAAACCATACAAAATCACTTTGTACCTCCCTCCATAAAATAATCCTCCAATAATTGATGAGAAATTTGGCCATGTAACTTTTCCTTAGCATATTTGGAAAACCCATAAGAATTTGGAAACCCCATAAGAATATCACTTTCTTCCAACGGATTGATGACAATTTTGACTATGGAATTTGGCCTTAAAAGTTTTGGCCCATTTTGAAATGATCCAAATAACTATAATTTTGAAAACCCTTCATAATATCAATTTGTACCTTGTCCATAACAAAAAGAAAACTCCATAATTTTTTTTTCGTTTGACCACTTATTAACTTAGTAAAAAAAGCAGAGCCATAGAAACAAGGTTAACTTAACAAGTAAACCAATCAATTATGTATTTGGTAGAAATTCTCCCTCAAATCTAGGAGAAAAATCATTTAAAGTCGTCCTCCGATGGTGGTAGCGGTGGTGGTGTGGAGGGAGGCTCCAAGACGGTTGAGGTTACCCAGAAGCCGAGGGGTCATCTGCTCGGGTCGAAGAATAAGTCAAAGATTCACATTTTCATAACCCGGGACAAGGAAAATACCATGAGAGCTCGCATTGTGGAGGTGGTTGTGGGTTACGATATTGGGGAGAATGTTTTTCACTTTGTGCAGTGGAATCAGATAGGGCTCTACATTATGAGCCAAAGTGACATGGTCTCCAGCATGATCATGCAACGAGACATTGTCCCAAGATTTGTTAAGTGCTGTGGAGAGTTATTGTCGATCTCGGGCATGTATATTCTTGTTCTCTCTTTGTCCTCTTGGAGTAGGGATTTGACTATAATATTGGTCATGGTCAGGTTGCAAGGAAAGTTCATCAAAGTAAGTGTCATGGGTGAGTTCATCGCGGTCATATTGGTAACCATCATAGCGGCTTCGTTTAGGAATCCCCAGTATCACTGCATGCCCACATAAGTAGAAGAAGAAAACACAATGAACAACCAATTACAGGGCTATCAAGGAGCTATTCTAGCATCAACAGACCATGAAATTGCACCACAAAATTATTCATTATTAATATTTCCAGTACAACTACTAAATATTAGTGTTTCATGATTGAAAAGCCTAGAATACAAAACTAGTAATGTTGGTACATTTGCGAAAACACGATATTGGAGAAGGATCTGGAGATAAACATTTGACATGATGAAGATAAATTCTCACTCTACCATGTGTAAAAATTTCATGCTTATATTCTCTATAATATAGGAGATATGACCCCTCCAACTCAGGGTTCCATCCTCTCCCAAAATTCATCCTTAAACAAGTTACCTAGGGATAATCTCTATATCTCGGGATAGGAAGATCAAAATGAAATTTTGCAAGATGTTTTATATAGGGCACATAATGTAGTTTTTGTGGTAAAAATTTCATACCCTTAAGGTAAAACATGGACACGTGGAAGTCCGTACAAGTTTGTTATTCTGAATGCTCTTTAAATAAGTCACCTTGGGAAAATTTGCATAAGTCCCACCTAGTGAATCTATTTATACTCTACCCTATGTGTTTCAAAAGAATATAGACTAGGCTACCTCAATAAGAAGTTTTAGATATTGAGGAGTCAAAATATGGGAACTATAGTAGAAACAATATCATTCATTTTTGAAGGATAAACCAGAGAAAAACTAGGGCTTCCTGTTCTAGGCACTTCCCTCCACCAATCAGTTGAAGGAGGACCATCAAATTCTCTCTTGTAGGGCACATATATCTATGTAAGAATTTTCTCATTTTGTGTATTTTCACTTTTTTGACCTAACATTGTTGCTGGAGAAAACTAGGGCATAAGATATTTTGCAGTTCTATCCACAGTTTTGGGAAAATAAGTATGATTCTTAGCTTTCCTTGAGGAGGCACACATTTCTATCCAATCATATCTGAAAGGTACCTAAATTGAAAAATTAGGGTTTCTTTGTCAAACCCTAGGTCCACTAGAAGAAGTATTTCAAAAGATCCTTCAAGCAAGCATCAAGTTGAAACAATCTCACTGGTAAGTTCCATCCTCTCTATCTCCATTTACGGTTCTCATTTTTATCATGAAGACAAACAATAACAAGCTTGAGGACAAGCTTGAAAGAGTCGGGAACTTCTAAGCATGGAATTATAGAGTGCTTATCATACTTGAAGAAACATGACATGAAGAGATATGTCAAAGAAGAAGCTGTAGATCTAGATGAAGATGAAGCTGAAGCCAAAAAGGACCTAGTCAAAACAAAGATGAGGATTTCTACCTTGATTGGATCTCATAGGTATCATCCTTGAAGACTCCCAAGGATATGTTCGATCCAATGAACAACATGTCTAAAGATGACCTTGATCTCAACTCAAGAATGTGAAGGTTGAATGTCTGAAAGATTCAATGATTACTTCACGAGAAGATCTCATCTCAAGGAGCAATTGGAATCCCTTGAAGACAATGTTAAAGAAGTAAAATCATAAATTACAACTTTGAATAGCCTTCCAAATTAAGTCAAAAGAGTTGTTCCATGTTATGTATCTAATATTATGAGCAATTATTTTAATATTAATGTAGTATTAACTAAAACATAGGATCACACCCTTTCAGTGAAATGGTGTATTTTGACCTATAAAAGGTCTTTTCATCATTGTAATTAAATCATCATTCAATATTAAATTTTACTGTGGTTAATTTTCAGAATTCATGTGGGTTTTAGAGTTTTAGTCTGCTTCAAGTGGTAATAGAGTGACTGATCTGGGCCTTTGGCCTTAACCTTGTTTGATTTTTGGCTTGTAGCTTTATTTTAGGGTTTCCCTAAAATATTGGAGATTTTCCAAAATAAAAATAAAAAAGTAAAAAAACAAAAGAAAGGAAAAGGAAAGTAAAAAAAAGAAAATATAAAGTAAAACAAGCACATGGTTATGCTTTTAAATTAAAACAAACACATGGTTTTGCTTTCCGCTTCAACCAGGTTTTACTTTGATTTGAAATATTATAATATATTTATAATAGTTCAATTTCTTGTTTTATTATATAAAATAATAAAATAAATATTTTTTATATAATAAGTAATATATTAATTAATTATTATTCCTTAAACCTCACCATTCTTAATAAAACAAAATTCCTCCCTGCACAAGAAAAATGGCAGAAATGAATGAAATTAAAGAAAGAATGGCGAAATTAGAGCTTAACCAAGCCCAAGGTTCTAAAAATATTGAAGGTTTACACTCAAGACTCAACCAAATCAAAGGAGAACTACACAAAAGCAAAATTGAATTATCAGAGACTATAAAAAAAGAAGTCAATGAACTAGTATCTTGGGAGATGGAAGGTGTAAAAAGAAACATCACAGTATTGTTCGAATCCGGGTTGAGAAAACTTGAGCATCATTTGGAAAACACAATTACTACATTAGTGTGCAATATGTCAAAGGAAGACGAACCATCCTCAAATTCAGGGCATCATAAGACAATTCCTCCTAAAAGAGGAAGTCCACAAGAAGAGTTCGATCATGATCTCTCTCCAAATCATGAGCAGTCACTTTCTCCTCCAAAAAGGAATGGATATCAAATGAAACCCAAGTTAGAATTGTCAAAATTCAATGGAGACAAAAAACAGAGCGTGGCGTGGATCAACAAGGCAGAAGATGTTTTTTCCATACACAATATCACAGCTGACGAGGAAATGATAAAATATGCTTGTATGCAACTAGAAGAGTGGGCTTACAACTGGTACATGTGGTGGAAGGTTACAACACAGGAAACTAAGAGCAAGTGGAGAACATTAAAAAATTATTTATTTAAGAGGTTTGAAGACTTAAAAAAATACTTCTTCACAAAACTTACCAAACTGTAGCAAAAAGGCGATGACGATGAATACACCGACGAATGGGAAGCCCTGGAAACACGTGTGCTAGAACTCATAGATAGTCAATGCCTCCAGACTTATATGTATGGAATAAAACCCTATATAAGAGATGAGATAGAGCTACTAAATATATCAACCTTGGACAAGGCGAGACGCAAGGAAAAAATCATTGAAGAAAAATTTAAAAAAGTGTGGAACAAAAACCATGACAAAGATAGAAGGTCTATTCCAAATACCAAAACCGACACCAAATACCAGCCACCATATCTAATAAATGAAAACAAAACCACCTTATAATCCCAATGGATGAAAGAAGGAAAGTATAAGTATTGCAGAGAGAAGTGGGACCCAAGACACAGATGTTTAAAAAAAGAGACCACCAAGAACTTATATCAATGTGAAGTAGAAGAAGAAGACAAGTCAGATAGCGATGAATCTGACATAGAAGAAACTTGTGACATCAAAAATACTTTGTCAAATTCAGAAGATGAAGAAACTCCCAAACTATCAATTGCATCCATAACAGGAATACACCAACCACAAACATTAAAATTAAAAGGGCATATAAAAAATAACAATGTTGTAGTCCTATTCAACATAGGAAGCACTCATAATTTTATTGATGTAAGTGTTGCAAAGAGGCTTAACCTTTTCATATATCTAGTACCCAACAAGAAAATAATGGTACCAGATGGAGAAAAGATCGAAAAAGTATGGAAATGCCACAAAGTTAAACTGCAAATACAAGATTATAACCTTGAGTCAGAATTTTATGCAGTTCCCTTAGGAGGAGTTGATGCAGTATTAGGAATTCAGTGGTTGCAAACACTAGGTACCTGCTTAGCAAACCACCAATAACATTTTATAAAGCTTAAATGGAAAGGATAAAGATACAAATTATATGGGTTCCAACCCCCTCACACGCAAATTGTGTCATCCCACAAAATGGAGAAGCTAATTCGAAAAGGAGCACCAGCATATGTCGTACAATGTTAGGAGATGAAATTATTAACTTTAGAAGTAGTTAAACCAAATCATCCAAATATCCAAGGATTAATCCAAAAATACAAAAAAGTATTTGAACACCTCCCCATGGAGTTACCACTAGAAAGGAAGATCGAGCATGTCATCGAAATCAAGTCAGGATCCAACCCTGTCAATGTTAAACCCTATAGGTATCCACACCACCATAAGACAAAGATTGAAAGATTAATCCGTGATTTATTGAAATGTGGAGTGATTATAGAAAGTCGAAGTCCTTATGATGCACCAGTAGTACTGGTATGAAAGAAGGATGGATCATTTAGGCTATGCATCGATTACAGAGGACTAAACAAAATAACTATTAAAGACAAATTCGCCATTCCATTTATCGATGAAATGTTGGACGAACTGCATGGTGCAAGGTACTTTTCAAAATTATACTTAAGGTTAGAATATTACCAAATCAAAGTAAGGCTATAAGATATGGTGAAGACAGCTTTCTGAACCCATGAGGGACATTATGAATTTAAGGTAATGGCTTTTGAGCTAACTAACACCCCAGTGACATTTCAAGCAACCATGAATAACCTATTCCAATCATTCCTAAGGAATTTTGTATTATTGTTTTTTGATGACATCATTATATACATTAAGACATGGAAGGATCATCTCACACACCTAGAACATGTTCTCTCTATTTTAAAATAAATCCTCCCTTATACCAAGATGTCCAAATGCACATTCTGTAAAGAAGAAGTGCACTATCTTGGACGTGTAATATCTAAAGAAGGAGTCAAGGTTGATCTAGAAAAAATCAAATCCATCACAGAATGGCCCAACCCTACTAAATTTCCTAAGTTAAGAGGATTCCTCAGGCTAACAGGATACCACAGAAGACTCATTAGGAATTATGTGCATAGAACCGCACCCTTATCCAACCTTCTAAAAAAGAATGCATTCCATTGGAATGAAGAAGCGGAAAAATGTTTTGAAAGCCTTGAAAGGAATTATGTCCTCCACACCTCTATTAGCTACCCCAAACTTCTCCAAACCATTTGTGATAGAATGTGATGCTTCAGGTTATGGGTTGGGAGCAGTACTAATGCAAGATGAACACCTGACAGCTTTTGAAAGCAGGAAATTAAACAGGCGAGAGCAATTGAAGTCTACATATGATAAAGAAATGCTGGAAATTATGTAGGAATTGGTAAAGTGGCGACAATACCTCTTAGGGATAAAATTCATGATCCACAAAGACCATAATAGTCTTCAATACCTACTTCAATAGAAAACATTGTCCACGATACAATAGAAGTGGATAGAAAAAATTGTTGCTTTCGACATGGAAATAATACACAAAAAGGGGAAGGAAAATGTAGTTGTAGATGCACTCTCCAGAAAAGATGAGGATATTACCTCTTACTCCATCTCAGTTGAAATTCCATAATGGCTGAATGAAATACGAAGTGAATACGCCAAGGACCTAGAAACAAGCACTATAATTAACAACTCCAACCGTGACCCCAAGTTTGAATGGAAAACAATATTCTTTGGTATAAGGGGAGGATTTATTTGAACTCAAACTCTAAGTTCAAGTTTAAAGTAATAAAATAATCCCATGATTCACCAGCTACCGAACATGTAGTATTCTTCAAATCTTATTATAATGCAAGAAGGTCATTTTTCTGGAAGGGAATGCAGAAATATATCCAGCAATATGTGGTAGAATGCAACAATTGTCAGAGAAACAAAAGTGAAAATGTTTTAACCCCAGGGTTACTCCAACCCCTACACATTCCAAACTAGAAATGGGAAGAGATATCAATGGATTTCATCGATGGGTTACCTCCATCAGAAGGAAAGAACAAGATCCTTGTAGTGGTTGATCGATTAACCAAATTTTCTCACTTCATGGCAATAAAAAAAACAGACACGACAAAACAAATTGCAGAAGTATTTTGAAAAAATGTCTACAAATTGCATGGATTCCCAAAAGTCATCGTCAGCAGCAAAGATGCAAAATTTAATGGAAAATTTTGGAGCGAAATATTTAAACAAATGGGTACATCACTCAATATGAGCTCAGCTTACCACCCCCAAATAGATGGTCAGACTGAATTCGTAAATAAATGCTTAGAAGCATATCTACGTTGTTTCATAACAGATAAACAAAACCATTGGTATCAATGGTTACACTTAGCAAAACAGTTGTACAATTCAACATACCACACCTCCACAAAAATGACCCCTTACCAAGCGTTATATGGGTATGAACCTCCAAATTGGAAGGAGTTAGTTCTAAACGACACTAATGTTCCAGAAGTAAGGAACCAACTAGAGAAATCCCAAAAAACAATTGAATTACTAAAGGATAACTTAATCATGGCACAGTATCGCATGAGGCAACAAGCAGATCAATGCAGAACTGAAACAAAATTTGAAGTAGGAGACTAGGTATTCATCAGACTCCAACCCTATAAACAAGTATCCCTTAAAAGTGGAGGGAAACAAAAGTTGGCCCCAAATTTCTATGGACCATACCATATTATCCAGAATATTAGTTAAGTGGCATATAAATTACAGATACCTGATAAAAGTCGTATCCACAATGTCTTCCATGTATCATGTCTCAAACAAATGTTGGGTAAACATCAAACAGTACCAACAATACTTCCTATGTTAGATGATGAAGGAAGGGTCATTTCGGAACCTGAGGCAATCATTGCAATCCAAGAAAGAAAACTCCATTCTAGAACACTCAAGGAATATCTTGTTAAGTGGAAGAATTTTCTAGATGAAGACGCATCATGGGAGACATAACAGTTTCGTCAACAATATCCGTCCTTACCTTTGCTTTGAGGAAAAAGCATTCAAAAATATGGTGGCAATGTTATGTATCTAATATTACGAGCAATTATTTTAATATTAATGTAGTATTAATTAAAACATAGAATCACACCCTTTCAGTGAAATGGTGTATTTTGACCTATAAAAGGTCTTCTCATCATTGTAATTAAATCATCATTCAATATTCAATTTTACTGTGGTTAATTTTTGGAATTCATGTGGGTTTTAGATTTTTATTCCGCTTCATTCTAGTAGGAAGATCACATATGGATGAATGCATGATTGATTGATGACAAAAGAAGAAGAGATGACAATCAATCCCTAACAACTCTTACCAAGCAGAGAAAGAATAAATAACATTTCCGCAAAGAGTAGAAGGACATCTCACAACTCGATAGTTCAGTTTTGATAAGAAAGGACACTTTGCGAAAGAATGTCCCAAGAAGGAATGATGGTAGGATGATACGATCTAGAAGCGCTATTTGAGTAGAAATAATGAAGTATGGATATGAATTTGAAACATGAAGGGAAGTGTTATAATGTCTTCTAAGTAAATATACAAGACCGAGTATACCATTGATCGAAGTATCAAAAGATACGAAGCAGGTTTCGTGGTTTCTATCAAAAGAGAGAGTTTATTATGGCAAGACATTGCTACGGGAGCTAGACACACATCTTCAATAGTAGATATTACACTAGAAAATTGGTACAATCAAAGTAAAAGAACAGATCAAACAACCTATATAGTTTGAGACTCTCTACAAAGAATCACCTATGTACAGAAGGATTTATACAAGCTTAGTAAGCACCCATGGGATATCACATATAGTTACATGAGGAATTTGAGGATCAACTATAATGATGGAGATCCCATATTTTACTACAAGGTTGACGATAGAATCCTATAAAGGAAAAAGGTTCATAGATAGATATAAAGAAGACTAGTAGCAGATGAGGCTACCTATCATTCTAATGTCCTAATATAGATGTAGAGGGAGGATGGTGCTCCACCTCAGAGGGAGTGACTAGGGTAGATCTCAAAGGTCGACATGATTAGAGAAAGCAGAGTGTTTCTCTCAATACAACCAAGGATGAATATATTGCAGCTAAGAAGAAAGAAAGTAAAGATTCCTTAGATTCACAAAGCATCTCCAACCAAAGTAAAGATGCACGAACCTTTGCAAGGCATAAACATCCATTTCCAAGCCTTCTCTTTTAGTAGTTGTGTAATTTCTTTCAGCAAATGAAAAATTTCTACTGGCATATGCAATTGGGTGATAGAGGTCTCCCTAACTTGGTTGTGCAAGCACTACCCCTAGTGGAACAAACAAGGCATCGACGTGCACATGGAACTCCTTATTCCAATAATGAAAAACTAGTATGGGCATGAAGGCCATCTTGGCCTTCAATGTGTCGAAACTTCCTTGACATTCCTGATTCCACTCATATGTAGTGTCCTTTTTTAGTAGATTCTCCATCAGGGCAGTAATCGCAACATATCCTTTCATAAATGTGCGATAATAGCTCGTATGCCCCAGCATTGCCCAAAGAATATTCACATTCGTCAGCGACGAAAAAACTAAGAATTAGTGCAATCCTGGCTAGATCAACCAAAAAATTGTGCTTACACACTATGTGTCCAAGTATCATTCCAAACAGCGCACAAAAAATGCACTTCTTAGAATTTAATACAATTTGACATTGTTGACACCTTTTGAGCATCAATCGCAAGTTGTCAAGATGGTCCCTAATTATCCCATAGATGGTCCAATCATCCATATATACTTGCAAGAAATTTTGAATAAATTTTTTAAACACAGCGACAACTACTCGAGAGAATACTGCTGGTGCATTTTTGAGCCCAAAAGGCATCACTGTATATTGAAAATAGCACCATTCAGTGACAAACGTGGTATTATGGGGATCCTCCTTTGCAATCTGGATATGGTGGTACCCTGAAAATCCATCCGTGAAGGAATACATCTCCTAGCCGCCTACTCCTTCAAGGACCTCATCTATAAAAGGAGTCAGGAATGGATCGTGCATGCATGCATCATTCAACTTTCTTAGGTCGACACAAATGCGGATTTCACTAGTCTTTTATCCTGGACCACCATAGGGCTTATCCACTATGATTCTTCTATCGGATCAATGATCCCAGCATCCAACATTTGGTCTATCTCATCCTTCACATGGTCCTTGTATCATGGGTTCAGTTGAGATGGACTATGGCATACTAGTTTTGAATCTAGTTTCAACAGGATTTTCATGTTCCCCAGGTCCCCTAATATCCCCTTCATTTCTAAAAACCGTGTCAGAAGAAGATACTGGAATTCATGCAGTAGGTCTGTGATTTTGGCCATTGTCTCCTCATCCCAGTAGTCTCTGACATTGGAAAATTTTGGGTTCTCTTCCAACCCAATGTTTACTTTCTTGATCTTCAGTGACTAAATCATTGAATCCATCAGTATGTCAGGTGCTGCGACACTACGGCTTCCTTTGGACTTTGGAATATTAACATTCAGCAACTCATCATCATCTTCAGGTTCCCTAGACAAGTTGTAGCATTTCATCATGGATTGTATTGAGCAGTGTACATGTGGATCAACTGAGTATGCGATAAGGACAAATTTCAATACTATGTCGTAGATGATGTGCAATGCATTATGAACTTCTGGGTTGGCATCTAGGAAACTAAACGTTTGCGTAAAGAAGAAAAACAACTCCTCCCAAGTGGTTATATTTCTATGCAATCCTGCCACTACATACCAAGATCTTGACATCTCGTCCAGAGTGTGAAAAAAATCATGGACCCACTCGTCTTTGGGTCGCGATGCCCATAAGACCTACCATTCTATCAAATTATTGGTGGGGTCATTCTGCCAATCGTATCTCCCAACTTGATAGACCTCTGAATCGCTAAAGCACACCATCATTAATCTCTGACATTGTTCCCACTCATGGATCATCTATTTGTGTGTCTCCCACCATCGGTTCGGGTTAGCCTTCAATGCTACATCTAGGGCCAATACCGTTTGGGGCTCAAACACTTTCTCTTCAAATTCTCAAAGGAATTCTGATAATGTTGGAAGCCCCTCATAAATTTTCAACTCAACCATCTCAGTTGTGACATAAAGGAGAGATTTTGTAATCAACCTGCATTTCCTGAATGACACTTCATGCAACCTATTCTACCAATTTTCCAAAGCATCATCAGAGTCACAGGATGTAGAACCTGCACCATGCCATCTAAGTTTTCCATCGATGGTAGGATGGATATAGTCTTTAGAGATATTACAAACATGATCCCAACTTCTACTGACTTCATCTTTCACTAGTTCAATATACAGGCATCCTTCCTGAGGGTCCATGGGAGCGACGACCCTGACATCCTGGTTCTCAAATGTCATGACCCATTTCTTGAAGTTGATGAACACCATGCTATCATTAGCCCACCCTATCCCTAGTAGTGTGGGATACGAACTTCCATCTTCAACCAATTCTATCACATCAAAATCACCATGCGTTTTCATACCTTCAATATCGACAACTAGGTTTGAGACGCAACCAATGGGATGGACTTTTGACTAATTTGCTAGTCGCAACTGCACCGACAACCATCCCAAGGTCGGATCCCCCATCAACTGCTAGGTCTACCTGGTCAGAATGTTTACATTTGATCCAAGATCCAAAATAACCGAGTAAACCTCATAATCTCTGATCTGGATATTCATCCTCATCTCCTTTCCTGTCTTCCTCTTTTGTATGGATTCAATTAGAGAATCCTTTAATGCCTTATCCCAATGGTACAATAACGTCTCAAGCTCGACGAGGGATTTAGGGTCCCTTACCAGGAATAGACAACTCTCAAAGAATTGCTGCAAGGTACCATGCTGGCGTGATGGTCCTGCCTCTACAGATGGATCAAAAGCATATGGCATGTAAATAATCGGTAACTTACCCAAATTTCTCCCAATTGCATGCTTGGATTTGAAAAAGGTGTCTTTCTCCGTCACAATATCAAATGCCACCTTTTTCTTTCTAGTGAGCCGAACTTGCTGTAGCGGTCCATCTTCTCTAGTTGTCGCACCAGCATGAGTGACAACCCCAACGTCGACATCCTTCCTTCGTGGTTCGGCTTGAATTGTGGCAACCGTCGATCCTGGTTCTAAGCTTGATTCAATGGTGGGTTATGATTCAACGATTGATTCATTGGCTAATTCTAAGTTTGAGATGGGTTCTAAGTCTGAGTATACAGTGGGATCTGCTTCTCCATCATCGGCTAGTTTTGTACTTGGAACGTTGGCTAGTTTTGAGTCTGCGCATTCCCAACTCATAATTGGCGAACTCGTGGGTTCAATTCCTGCTGGATGCAGGGGAACTGCACATATTCATTCTTTATGGAATGGAAAAAGTATGAAGGATAACAACAAACATTTGAAGAATAATAAACCTTTCATTTTATTAAAAGGCTTGGTACTGTTCAGTTAAGCAATACATGATAACAATCCATCAGAGTATTATCCGCCTAGTGAAATAGATTCAACAACATTCCCATTAGTTATTAGCTAAGCCATATCCATTTTACTTTCTAGCTATAGAGTAAAGAGTTAAGTAAACAAAGGAAGATGGATGCACTTACTTTTCATACGTGTGTATGTCCAATCGATCAAATTGAAATAGCTTGATCCAGGCTCGACCATCCGAATTGGATGAGACTGCAATTGAGGAATGTTTCCAACCTGCCATTTTGCAATTAGGTGAGGGAAATTTTCAACATTATGCTCACTGGCTACATAGTATGTACACTACGCATGAGGGAACTCCCTCTAATAATTCCTGAATACTCCACAGGTATAAAACTAGATTGATTCTCGACCTCATCCTTCTCCTCCACCGAAGCCTCCTCCTCATCCTCCTCATCCTCCACGGAATCCTCCTCAGAATCCTCCTTGTTGAAACTGAGGTTGGCCCATCTGTTGCTGCGGTGGGTTTGGTTGCTGCTAGACATAGTGCGTATCTTGAACATGTTGTGGCTGAGACTGAATGACTGGTGCCTGTTTATACGGTGGGTGTGCTACAAGCTATGGCTCAGGTGCCAAATGTGGTTACGTTGTAAACTATTGTTACGGTTGTACTGGGATAAACTGCATCTAGGGAGATGGTATATACTATACCTGTGATGTTGTTTGTGCTATATGTGGTTGCGGTTGCATTTCTCGGGGGTCATCACCTTTCACCAAGTATGAATCATATGTCCATTCCTAGAGCAAGTCATAAGCTCGATAGTTTTTATCATCATGTTCTACTGACCAAAAAAAGGTACAGTACAAATTTTGTACCTTGGTAACAATATTTTGCATGTATTCACAGTTCTCATGTCGATGCCCGTAGACCTAACATATGTGGCACCATGGTATACAAGCACAGCTCAATGGGTTCAAGGCACCTAAAAGAAAATAATTTTGGAACGTCGGACATGTATCTTTGGTGTGTTCATCTGCGTGACACTAGGTGCACCAAAGGTTGTTATGGTATTCCTTACCCTTCTTGATATCTTGCATTTGGAGTGTTAGATTGGCCAAATGTGCTTGCATCTGGTTCATCCCAACCGCGGTTTCTCCTACTGGCGATGCTTCTAATTTCATCACGATTTCCAGAGCCTCGCTCTGTGTCGCAATCATTTGCTGCATCAGTGGTTGTCTGATATGTGGGACAAGTGAGGCGATGAACCACTCCTTGTGCTGAACGTTGCTCATCTTGAATATGACTTGGGCCATCAACGCCTTAATCCATTGATCGAAGTCCCAAATTGCTTCATTAGGGAACTAGATTTATTTCAACTTGATAATGTATTGAGCCTCAAACTTCATCTTCTTGAATTCTTCAAATAACCCCTTATGGATTTCATCCAATGTCTTCATTGTACCTCCTTGAGGAACTAGCATGAATCTCATATACCACTCTAGCGCACGACCCATGAGGGTGATTTTTAGCTGGATTTTTTTGACATCATCATCTATAGTCTATCAGGTAGCCTAGATCACCTCAGACAAGAACCAATATTGCACTGGTTCGTCGATGTCATTTCCATGAAATATTGGTAACTTCATTCCATCGCCTGCCATTCTGGGCCTTCTTCCTCCGGTTGGTACTTTACTACTAGACTGCTACTAACACGTCGGGCAAGTCGACGTAGAATGCATGTTTCTTCTTTGTGGTGGAGTAGTGTGCAGAGGTGTTGACACGTTACTGTTGGGGTTCGATCCTGTCGTCCTTCCGGACGTAGCCTAGGCCTGGTCGTCCTCATTGTCACTGAAATTTTGCTTTGTCCCATGTTGTTGTTCCTGGTGACATCACACTTCAATAGCAACAAGACCTTCTTTTGTTCTTTGCCTCTTCTCTCAAAACCTTTCTCCTCCTCTTGTACAGCCACTTGGTTCCTCGGTGACCTTCGCACTTTCACTTGAACTCATGCCCATCTACCCCTTACCTTTCCATGCATCTCCCCACTTTTTTCGCGATGCCTACATCCTTCCCACACTAGAGTTCCACTACTCTTGGTCCATTTTCAGAATACCTTTTTTGCATACAAGCTATTTAATAGATAGTTGCAGAGATAGCAAAACTATACCTCACAGTCCATTGAAGAACTTTATTTCTGCTTCACTAAAGGACTTATTGGTATTAATTGAAAAATCGGTAATGTGTCCCTCCAAGATATTGTCCAACCACATTTCAATAGCTCACAATGCCTTATTGTCTGTTTCTTCTAATTCTTGGATCAGCTCCAGAGTCCAAGATGTTGGCTCTCCTCCTTCGAAATTTTTCTTCTTAGAAGTGAACTGCGCCAGCCACTCATGGAAGATGACATGAAACTCACAAAAAAACCATTCGTGAGGACCATTGTGAATATATCTATCCAACCAATTGCTCGTGGATAGCTTCAGATTCTGATTTTTGGCTTCAACAAACTCTCGCAGTTTTAGACCAAACCACCCCTCAATCTCTTGACGAGTCAGATTCCAAAACATATCCTCCTTTCAATTGCAACTAGGTCTTAGCAACGAAACCATTTGTTGGAGAAAACCCACCAACAAAGCCTCATCGACAGGAGTTCTCACTCTTTCGTTGCCCAACCAGTGCGATCTCCCTAAGCACTGGCCTAGACAGGTTTTACACCACCTAGCAACATCCGTAGAGTGGACGAAGTCTCATCTAAGATGTTCAAGGGAGAGCTGTCGGAACCAAGTTTTCGACGGTAAGAAGGGAAGACATGGCATCCGATGGGTATTACAGCATAAATATTAGATTACAGAACTAAGACAGTGGTCATAATCTATCTTCATCCCTACATATCTAACAAATCGCATCATTCATTTGTCACAGCAATTCATCACAACAGTATAAAACAACTTAAACCATCAATTATCATAAATGAAACAGAATTGGAAGAGATCACAACGACATCAGTAAATCATAACATAAATGCGATAAAATTGGAATAGATCACGACATCATAAATCATAACAGATCCAACACACTTCTTATTGATGTCACAACAGAGGAACCAAGAAAAAAAAATACAATATTCATGCAACAACTACCAAATCATATTAATTATGCGCAATAGATCCAAAACAGACAATTTTTCTCCACAGTAGGAGACCAAATACATCCCAAAAATCTAGATAGATCGCAGATACAGTAGAAGACTCCCCAAAACCGTAAACAGATCACGCTAGACTTCATGCGATTATCTCTAACCTCTGATAGCTCATGATCTCATTCATAATAATAATAATAATAATAATGCCCATTACAATTGCAAAACTAGCTCTATATATAGGCTTGCGCTTTTACATTGAAGGTCCACTTCTAACTAACTTCTAACCACTAATGACCTATGGCAACAAAACTTGGTCAAATATATTAAATATTCAAAAACGATTATCTTTCTGCCCATCGTGCTGATCTGGCCTTGCGTGGTGTCGCGTGAGCTTGTGCAACTGCCACGATGTTGCACAACTCACTTACCGAAACCCCTACCAATAATTGTTGAGACGATTGTTTCAAAATTTTTATACTGAATCTTGCTAAGATGTTTGTTGAAATGTTTGCTTCAGTATTGATTATTGTTGCTTAAATATTGTTATATTGATGTTTGCTGAGATGTTTGTTGAAATTTTTGCTTTAGTATTGATGATTGTTTCTTCAGTATTTATATACTAATGATTGCTGAGATGTTTGCTTCATTATATTTATGCCGATGATTTCTGAGATGTTTGCTTTAGTATTGTTATACTTATTGTTGATATGTGTGATTTAGTATTACTATACTGATGATTGTTGAGATGGTTACACTGTTACTACAATGATAATTTATGATTATTGATTGTTGAAGTTTTAGTGTTACTACATTGATGATTGTTGAAGTTTCAGTGTTACTACACTGATCATTGTTGATTGTTGAATTGATTGTTGAGATAGTTTAAGTATTCCTATATTGATGTAGCAGAATCAGTATTTTCATACTACTGTTTTTTTTGGACGATTGTTTAGTTTCGGTATTCCCATAGTGATATGACAGGTTTAATATTTTTCATACTGATATTGATGTGGCAAGATCAGTATTTCTATACTGATGTTGATAATGATGTTGCTTCAGCATTTGTATGTTGATGTTGTGGTTATGGTCCCAACACCTTGTGTTGACGTTGTTGATATGGTTGTGGTCTTAGCACCTTGTGCTGATAATGTTGATGTGCTTGAAGTCACAACAACTTGTGTTGATGATGATGATGTTGTCTCAACATTTTTATGTTGATGATGATGGTGTTATTCTAGAATCTCTATCTTGGTAATGTAGATGATGATATAACATTTATTGCTGGTGTTTATTTAGCACTAACATGATAATGATGTTGTTGTTGTTTTAGTATTTACATATTGATGATACAGATGATGATGTTTTAGTATTTACATACTGGTGTTGCAGACAATGTTTCAGTATTCACATACTAATGACAAAGAAGAAGATTCAGTATTCACATACTGATGTTATGAAAGATGATTCAGTATTCACCTACTGATGTGGCAGAAGAATATTCAGTACTCACATGTTGATGTTACAGAAGAAGGTCCAGAAGATGATTCATTATTCACATATTGATGTGGCAGAATATTATTCAGTGTTCACATACTGATGTTACAGAAGAAGGCTCAATATTCAGAAGATGGTTCAGTATCCACATATTGATGCTATGAAATATGATCCAGAAGATGATTCAGTATTCATATATAGATAAGAGAGATGATGATCCAGTATCCACATAGAAGATGATCCAAAAGATGACCCAATATTCATACACGAACGTAATAGACCATGACTTGGTATTCACATATTGATGCTATAAGAAGAAGACCCATAAGATGATTTAGTATTATCATACTGATAAGATAATTCAAAGATGATAGAAGATGCTCGAGTACATACAGAAGTTGATTCAATATTTATATACTAAATTTTGTAAAATATTATCCAACTGAGAGCGATGATGAAGATGAATGATGATGTTCCAAAATGTCCTATAACATATAGAGATTCACCGGTCATTTGTAAAGTTGTGATGATGGTTTTTGTTGATGTATAATACCTTCCTAATTAAGAGGGAGTGTTAAAGTATTGTAACTTCGGAAGATATTCTATTGTACTTTTGTTGTATTCCTCCATTCAAAGATGTCCTTGATGTAATTGGTCATGTAAAAGTCATGAGGTAAAACCTCCATTGTAACTTGGGGCAATAGTACCCAAGTATCAATATAATAAATGTTATTTGTGGTGTCCAGTTGGACAAGTGGGCCCAGATAGTGAGATAAGTTGGCCATGTTAATTTAGAGGGAAAGTCGATAGAAGAATATAAATAGGTGAGTCATCTCTCTCATTTTCACACATCTTACACTCAAGTATTGTGCACGCGCGCGTGCATGCGCGCACGCGCGCGCGCGAGAGAGAGAGAGAGAGAGAGAGAGAGAGAGAGAGAGAGAGAGAGAGAGTCTAATGTGGAATATGAGTAACTATTCTTGTTGCTGGGATTTTGTAGGATTTTCTCCCTCGTGGTTTCCCCAAGGAAAATATTTGTGTGTTCTCTTTTGTTGTTGCATTTGTTAGTTTTTCAACATTAAGCTAGCATTATGTTAGGATCTTTACTGAGAGAATAACAAGTACAACAATCAAACACAAGAGACAATGAACACAATGTTTTTGATCGGGGAAACCATAAATGGGGAAAACCCCACAACTTCCTCAGAGATAGAATAAGCACCAAAATAGTAAAAGCCCCGAAACAGTAAACGCCCCGAAAAAGTAAGTGATCTCCCAACAGCAGTAATCTTCTTCTTGACTAGCCCCAGTGTCTTCTCCTTCCTCACTTATGCGCTACACTTGAGTGAGTGAGTGATGTGTGTGATAAATAGAGAGACTCACTCTCTATTTATATTCTTTCGTTAACTTGAAGTGCAATCCAACATGTCGGCCTCATTTAACAATTACTTACTAGAGCCGACATCTCTAGGAGTGTCTAATAACCCTAGTGCCCCAAAACTGCGGGGACTTTAACTCTTACACAATCGGAGAGTTACCCACTATGACTTGACATGACTTGTTTACATTATTGATCCTCCCGATCGGAACATTGGGGCATGACAACATGACTCAAATATATAATAGATACATCTCAGAATAAACATCAGGTTACAATACATAAGATACATAGATGAATATATTCCGAAGTTACAAATACATCAACACTCCCTCTTAACTAGGAAGGTATTCTTTCAACACAATTTTCAGCACTGGTCTTCTTCTCTGTATCAACCGGATCATCTCATCATCTGCATCTCGAGTATTCTGAGTCTTCAAGTCATCTTCATCTTCAATTCATTGCCACTGGATCTGGATCATCTCTCGATATGGATCAACATCACTAGACTGGATCTGGATCATCACTCGATATGGATCATCATGGAACATCATCACTGGATTTGGATCATCATCGAACATCATCACTGGATCTGGATCATCACTCGATCTAGATCATCATGGAACATCATCACTGGATCTGAATCATCACTCAATCTGGATCAACATCACTGGACTGGATCTGTATCATCACTGCTGGATCATCATCACTGGATCTCAATCATCACTCGATCTAGATCATCGCTGGCTATCATCATTGGATCTCAATCATCACTTGATCTGGATCATCCCTGGCGCTATCTCATGATTATTCTCATCACAGGAAGTTCTACAGAGCTATCCCTTTTTCATGCTGGTTGTAGGCTTAGCCTCCATGTAGGTCTTTTCCCATCACTTATATCTGATTACGTGGGAACACATCGCTTAGTCACATCAGAAAGGCTCTGCACTTACATTTGAGCATGTGGGAACACATCCCTCGGTCGCATCAAAAAGGCCCTACACTTACATTTGAGCACGTGGGAACACATCCCTCAGTCGCATCAGAAAGGCTCCTGCACTTACATCTGAGCACATGGGAACGCATCCCTCAGTCGCATCAGAAAGGCTCCTACACCTACATATGAGCACGTGGGAACACATCCCTCAGTCACATCAGAAAGGCTCCTACACTTACATCTGAGCACGTGGGAACACATCCCTCAGTCGCATCAGAAAGGCTCATGCACTTACATCTGAGCACGTGGGAAAACATCCCTCAGTCGCATCAGAAAGGCTCTGCACTTACATCTGAGCATGTGGGAACACATCCCTCAGTCGCATCAGAAAGGCTCTGCACTTACATCTGAGAAAATGGGAACACATCCCTTAGTCGCATCAGAAAGGCTCTCAGTCCTAGACTGAGGATCCCTGGTACCTCACCAGGTAGCTCCATTCAAAGAATGGCGGTATCCCTTATATATGACACTAAGTCAAAATGGATTAGCACTCATATCTGACATGGGAGGAACCTAAT
This sequence comes from Pseudotsuga menziesii, assembly GCA_001517045.1. Classification (NCBI taxonomy): domain Eukaryota; kingdom Viridiplantae; phylum Streptophyta; class Pinopsida; order Pinales; family Pinaceae; genus Pseudotsuga; species Pseudotsuga menziesii. The sequence continues at coordinate 12,810 of LPNX010465797.1, read as the reverse complement.
CCTTTAGCCATGACAGAATGGATTCATCCCTTACATCTGATCAAGTGGGAACACATCCCTCTATCATATAAGAATGGCCATGCACTCATATCTAATCATGTGAGAGAACATATCACGGTCATATCAGAATGGCCCTCAGTCATAAATTGAGTTTTCCTGGTACCTCACAAGGCAGCTCCATTCCAAGAATGGCAATAGCCCTTATATCTGATCATGTAGGAACCAATCCTACAGTCATATCAGAATGGATTAGAACTCAAATCTGACATGGAAGGAACCAATCCTCTCACCATGACAGAATGGCTCAGCCCTTACATCTGACCTGCTCGTCAGAATGGCTATAGATCTCAGCACTCATATCTATCATGGAAGGAACCAATCCTCTCACCATGACAGAATGGATCAGCCCTTACATCTGACCATGGAAGGAACCAATCCTCTCACCGTGTCAGAATGTCTATGGGTCTCATCACTTTCTCTTGGAGGAAACCTTGATATGGATAACACCAAGCTTCTCCCTGAAGTACTTGAACTTTATCCTAGCCAATAGCTTTGTCAATACATCAGCTATTTGTTCCTATGTTGCAACATACTAGAGCTTCACTGCTCCTCTCTGCACCATATCCTTGATATAGTGATACTTGATCTCGATATGCTTCTACTTGTCATGGAACACTAGATTCTCTGACAACTCTACGCTACTCTGGTTTTCACAATGTATACAAGTAGCATCCAACTAGAAATAAAATATATCAGATAGTAGCTTTCACAACCATACTGCCTCAAAACTAGCTGAACAAGCTGCAACATACTCTGCTTCAGCAATACTCAGTGCCACACAGGATTGCTTCCTGCTAAACCAAGAGATCACACCTGATCCCATACTGAAGCAACATCCTGAAGTACTCTTCCTGTCGATGGCATTTCCTGCCCAATATGAATCAACATAACCTTTCAAGTTAATATTTCGATTCGCATCATACTTGAGCCCATAATCAACTATACCCTTCAGGTACCTCAGAATATGCTTTGCAGCAATCAAGTGAACACTTCTCGGATATGTCAAGTACTGGCTCAAGGTGTTCACAACAAAGCAAATGTCTGGTCTTGTGTTCGTCAAGTACATCACTGACCCAATCATCTTACAATACATCGTAGCATCAACCGACTCTGATGAAGCATCACTCAATAGCTTCAGGTTCGATGCCATGGGTGTTGCCATAGCCTTGCAGTCCATCATCCCAAACCTCTTTAGGATCTCTACTGCATACTTCCCTTGTCCAAGGAAGATTCCATTTGTACTCTGCCACACCTCCATGCCTAGAAATTAATGCATAATCCCGAAGTCCTTCATTTCAAACTCAGCAGCAAGATTTCTCTTCGTATCAGCAATCAACCCATATGTACCTGTCACAAATAGATCATCTACATACAGTAGGAGCATCACTGGGTTGCCATCTTCAACCTTGTAGTAAAGATTGGAATCTGCTTTACTCTTGGTAAAGCCCAAACTGGATAGAAAGCTGTCAATTCTAGCGTACCAGGTCCTGGGTGCCTGTTTCAAACCATACAGGGATTTATTCAATATACATACATGAGAATCTTTGTCATGTGTCTCAAAACCGAGTGGTTGTTCTACATACACTTCCTCTTCTACTACACCATTCAGGAAAGCAGTCTTGACATCCATCTAGTGTATCTTCCATTTTATCACTGCAGCCAGAGCAAGTACTGATCGGATGGAAGTGTATCTGGCTACAGGTGCAAAGGTTTCTTCATAATCTATTCTTTCTTTCTGAGAGAAACCTCGAGCTACAAATATTTCCTTATATTTTTCAATGCTACCGTCTGTAGCATGCTTGATCTTGTAGATCCATTTGGAAGTTACAACTGACTTCCCTTCTGGTCTTGGGACAACATCCCAAACATCATTCTTCATGATCAATTGATATTCTTCGATCATATAATCCTTCCATTCTTTCTATTCTGTTGCTTCTTCATAACTGGAAGGTTCTTTATCAATGAAATCACATAGTAAGGATACATACCCGGAGCAAGATCTGGTCCTCTTTCTTTCTCTGTGATTTTCTTCTGGAGCCCCATATCTTTCCGCACCTTGGATAATTTCACGTACCCAAGCAGGTTTCCTCTTATGACGATTCTTCTCTAGAGGTGGATCTACAGGTCTTTGTGGTTCCTTGAAATATCGATCTTCTTCTTGAGCTTCTTCGTTCATGATTGTATCATGAATTCTAGGTACTTCTGCTTCTGCCTCTTCAGGTTCTTCAACAGGGCTCTTTCTGGATTTGTTGTAAGTTGTTCCTTCATCAAATGTCACATCCCTGCTGATGTCAATATTCTTGTATCCTGGGAAATAGATTCTGTAAGCCTTCGAGCTTTCAGAGTATCCCACAAATATTCCCTTCCTTCCTGAGGGATCTAATTTCGTTCTCTTCTCTTTTGGAATGTGTATGTAGACGGGACAGCCAAATATTCTGAGATGGCTGACTTTTGGTTTCTTGCCGAAGAAGAATTCTTCAGGAGTCCTATTCTCGATTACTCTATGTGGAGTACGGTTCTATACATATACCATTGTTCTAGCAGCTTCTGCCCAAAGATGCATAGGTAGATCTTGATCATGAAGCATAGCTCTTGCAGCTTCCATGATAGTTCTATTCTTCCGTTTCGCAACCCCATTCTGTTGTGGATTATAAGGAGTGGACAACTCCCTCTTAATCCCTGATTCTTTGCATAGCTCTTTAAATTCATTTGAAGTGAATTCTCCACCATTATCTGATCAAATGGTATTGATATTCTAGTATGGTTTTCGATCAAGACTTTGAATTCTTTAAATTTGCTGAATACTTCATCTTAAACCCATGTCTTTCTAGAAAAATCATCAATAAAAGAAACATAGTATGCATACCAGCTTAGTGAGTTTGATGACATAGGACTGCATACATCGAAGTGGATGATTTCTAGGATACTTTTGGCTTTGCTTTCGCTGCTAGGAAATGTCTTCTTTGTATTATTTCCTTTCGCACATCCTTTGCAGACACCATCATGTTTGGCTTGAAATTCTGGAAGACCTTCAATAGCTTTGCTTGCAATAGGTAGTGCTCTGTAATGCACATGTGCAAGCCTTCTATGCCAAAGATCATTTGGCTCTACTGTGTCATGGATCAAGGCTTGTTCTAGATGACCCTTCAATTTGTACAAACCTCCTTCTTGTTCTCCAATCACTACCGCATCATCGATAGTCTTTCCTTTTGGCCAGATAATGACTTGACCATCTATGAATGCAACCCACATTCCTTTTGCATCCAATGCTGAAATGGATAGAAGGTTGTTCTTGAGTCCTGGCACAAATAATACTTCTTTCATTGTTAGAGACTTACCAAAGTCTAGCTTATATGAAGATTCCCCACTACATTTTATTGGATATTGGTAGTCATCTCCTAGTTTCACCTTGTGAGGTGATTCATGTTCTGACAGTCTTACAAAGGATTCCTTGAATCTCGTCATATGTTTGGAATCCCCACTGTCTATAAGCCAATCATCACTACCATGAGTAATGTTACCTGTGAGTGCGGATATTAGAACATATTCATCCTCGCTAGAAGAATCTTCAGTTTCATATCTGGATCTCTTCTTGGATGGTTCATCATCCTCTGTAGCATGAGCATGATGTCTTCTTTTGTTTCCCTTCTTCTTATGAGAGTGGTTCTTGCTATTAGGAAAATCTTTAGCAAAGTGTCCTTTTTCATCACATATATAACATCTAAATCTAGATAGATCCTTCCTATTGTTAGAATGAGAGCTCTTACCTTTAGAGTAATGAGGTTTTCTTATTCCCTTCTTGGAGTAAAATGTGAGGGCTTGATCTTCACTACCCATCTTCTCTTCTCAGGCTGCTATCTGAGCTTCTTCTTGAGAGCACTCTTCCCATAGTCTGCTGAATTTGACTAACTTCTTTCTAGCACAGATTCCTTGGATGAAAGCATCCCATGACCTAGGAAGGCCATTCAAAGTAGTCATCACAATCTCTACATTTTCCACTTCTTCATCAACAGCTTCTAATTGTTCCTCGATCTAAGAAACCCTTGTGAACTAAGACTGGATAGTTTCTGCATTCTGAATCTTCACATTCTTCTGTTGGTTCCATGGGGTCATCTTCCGATTGATGTTCTTCCCTTCAAACAATTTGGTTAGGGAATCAAACATAGCTTTAGGTGTCTTGAGAGAGGACACCTGTGGGATAAGGTGATCCTTAATAGAATCAGCAGTGATCCTCTTTTCCATAACCATCTTCTTCTTATGTAACACCTTTGCCTCATCTCCCTCTGGAACTGGAACCTCCTCATGGATGTAGGAGTCTAATTCATTCTCTTCTAGGACCAAAGAGATCCTATACTTCCAAGCTCGGAAGTTTTCAGCTCCCTCAAGCTTTTCATCAAGCTTAGTATGATGAGACATCTTTAAAGGAGAACCTCAAATGGAAATACAAAAGATTTTAGATCTTACCAGGTTCAAGATGTCGGATCTGAAACTTGAGCTGAAATCCTACAGAGCTGGTTCAGGAGCAAATTAGGGTTTTGCTTTTCCAGAGTTCTGTCCACCCAAATTCCTTGAAATTTGTTCCTAACTTCGATTTTGGGGAGGATATTAATCCATGCCTGGGATCACTGAAAAATTCCTCTTCTGTAAAAATCCCTAACTTTCGACAGCAGTGACAAGTCCAAAACTAAAAAAACCTTAGAATTGGATTCTACTTCGACAGAAAGATGTGCCCTAAGGAGAAGAGTTGTTCCACCTTACTTTTGCTGAAAATCTGTGCAGGAAGGTCCACAAACTAGGAAGCCCTAGTTTCTGCAGCTGCATAGTATCTTATTCTCAGGTTAGCTCTGATACCATGTTAGTTTTTCAACATTAAGCTAGCATTATTTTAGGATCTTTACTGAGAGAATAACAAGTACAACAATCAAACACAAGAGACAATGAACATAGTGTTTTTGATCGGGGAAACCATAAATGGAGAAAACCCTGCAACTTCCTTAGAGATAGAATCAAAACCAAAACAGTAAAATCCCCAAAACAGTAAGTGATCTCCCAACAATAGTAATCTTCTTCTTGACTAGCCCTAGTGTCTTCTCCTTCCTCACTTATGCGCTACACTTGAGTGAGTGAGTGATGTGTGTGATAAATAGAGAGACTCACTCTCTATTTATATTCTTTCATTCACTTGAAGTACACTCCAATATGTCGGCCTCACTTAACAATTACTTACTAGAGCCAACATCTCTAGG
>LPNX010465780.1:184695-240160 GCA_001517045.1 Pseudotsuga menziesii | reverse complement strand
GTCAAGTCACTATCTGACAGGTAGTTAATGAAGAAATGACCGGTATCCCCTACCGTAGATTTGGCAGCAGTTTAATAAATTTTTCCAGATTTGGTAAATCTCCGACGACACCGGTGTCTGGATATGCATGCTTTGAGGGACATGTGATCAGATCTCAGCAATTATGACAGATCAGAATGACGGGTAGGGTCTCGTCCAAGTAATTATGATGACCAACGGGGTTGACCCAGGAGGACCGTTGCGTCCGGTAGCATGCCTTCGGCATAAAATCAGTCATCCTTCAAGTAGGAAGGGTACAGTTGCCAAATCTCGACAGCCATGCAAGGCAGTGCTAAGTGTCCCCTGTGCAGAGCCAATTAAGTTGCAGAGTACAGTGACTTCCAGAGTTCGAAGCCACTGCATGCCCAGAGTATTGAGCCAAGCGAATTCTGACTGAGGCCGAACCTATAGAAGTAAAGTTTAGAAAGAACGTATTGGCCGTGCGTTCGCCATGACGACGCCACCCAAGGTTGTGAAACGAGAGACAGCACAAGTTAGACAATCTCTAAGGATGAAGACTCAAGCGCCAGAAGTAGAAGTTGTCACTAAAGTCTCTGCTAAGGAGAAGAAGAACGCCGAGCCGATCACTGAAGATAAGAAAGCAGAGCAGAAGACTGATGAGAAGAAATCTCCCGCTAGAAGGAAGGTGAAAATGAGAAAAAGAAAGCAACGGGAGAAGGTCACTGACCTATCTGATCAGCTAAGAGAAGCGCGAAAGACTGCGGAGGTACTAAAACAGAAACCTGAGGGTCAGAGGCAGCATGTGGATCTGGCCCACATCAAAGAGAAGAGAAGTGGAAGAAGACTGCAAACGCAGCGGAGGGGAGACTTCCAGAACGAGGACAAAGGCTTGTTCTCGGAGTGGAGTTCATGGGTTTCTTCTTCTCCATCCTCGAGGCTCTAGATGGAAGGAAATGTTTGAGAAGGCTGGAAGATACAGATTTTCCTTGTGATAAAAGTTCTAACCCAGATAAAAAGGAAAGGATATCTGTGGAACACTTCTCAAACACTAGAGCGCTCATACAGAAGAAAGAGCGAAGAGAGCGAAACCGTGACTATGGGCAGGAAGGATAAGAGATCCCAGTGAACTAAGTTACCGAAATTCCAAGAGAACATGCTAAGGAGATGAAGAATGAAGTCGCAGGACTTCAAGGCAGGTTATAGCGCACTTCGCAGGAGGCGAAGGATAAGTTGCAGCAGGAGAATCCTGTTGCAGGTGGCTCGAGGACGAGCCACAAGTAAGTGTTAGGGGACTATTGGAGCAGGGTCCCGCAGCTACAGAAGAAGATGCTAGTTTTGGTGGAAATATATAAGTTTTGGCAGAAAGAGGACAGGGCAGAGCTACGACGCCGTAGCACGTTTCTAGCTGGAGAGCAGAGCCGGAAACCATGACTTTTGGGATAGAAAAGTTAAGAAGGAAAGGGTACCCGAGCGGCCGAGAGAAGAAATCTCAACCACTGCATTGAAGGCAGCGGCGGAAGACAGGAGGGCTCAGTGACCCTCACAAAGAAGAAGGAGCAATGAGGCTCGAGCATTGAAGGCGAAGGATAGAAAGAGAAGCGGTGCATAGTACCCATGGTCAGTGCCGGGAAGCATGGAAGACTGCAGAGAGCTGTGGTGTGACGGGAAGCGGCTACCTCAAGGGCAGAGAGGACCGATTGTCACTATTTAGGGTTTGGGTTTACTGTTGGGACAGGCCCACAGTGTTGTAATGGCGAGACCTTCGGGCCTCCTATAAAAGCTTGTATTTTGTATTGTCAAGGGTTGGTGGGTTGGTTAGTTGATTCATAGGATTGAGTCATTAGTTGGTCAGTTGATTATTTTTGTAGACTCAGGAGTCAGTCAGACAGACTGTGTTGTAACGATCCAGACACTTAGCTTGTCTGTGATTCATTTGAGTCTGTATGTAACCATCCACAGAGAGGAAGAGAGGGAAGGATATATTGAAAGAAAGGCAATATAGAGATAGAAATAGGCGAGAGATCTAGAAGAGATCTCGCGCTGCATATGTGGTGCAACAGACTGTGCTAAATTCCCTCAAGATATATAATAGAAGCACAGTTTGGTGGACGTAGCTCCCATCCTGGGGGTGAACCACGTTAAATCTGTGTGTTATGTGTTGCATGAATGTGATTGTACTTGCTTATTGTTACTGGTTGCTATGCGTATGATGTTAGTTGCAGTAAGTGAATGTATGTATTGTTCAGCTCATAATAATGCAAGAAGATAGAGATAAGTGAAGTATTTTAGTAAGTTGCTTAAAGACTCCTTTATGTCTATTTCTAATGACCATTTAATCACAATATAAATTCTGGGAAGTAGAGCTTCGCACATCGACACAGTCAACGCTAAGAGCGCAAAGTCGTAGTGGTAAGATATCACAGGGAGGCGATATTGCACCAGCAGAGGAGCTGCGGTGCGCGATACTGCGAGCTGAGGGCTTAGCGTTGAGGAGAGGTGGGGTGTCTTGCGGTGTGCAGAGGTGCGATAAGGTTGGAGATATTGTGAGTAAGTGGAAGTTGCGCGACGAGGGAGGAGACTGTGCGACTTGTGCGTGGATAAGGATCGCGCAGTTAAAGGTGCTGCGAGTAGACGAGGACGTGCGATGCGCAAAGATAGCTGACCTTGGGATTCACAAGAGCAAGAGAAGAGACGTAGGATGTACAGAACCTGGTCCAAGACACTTGAGTCTTGGCCAACCCATTAGATTCACTTCGGGTGATACTTCAGATCGCTTCGCGGTCTGTTGCCGAAAGGGCCAGTGAGTTTGGGGTGTTGTTAATTAATTATAGTAAACCCGGGTATGCCCATGCAATCAACAGCTATTCTTAAGAAGTTCTCAATGAAATTTTGATAATATCCAGATAATCCCAAAAAGGACCTAATGTTAGTGACACTAGTACAGGTAGACCAGTCTTCTATGGCTCTAATCTTTTGCAGGTCCACATCTATCCCTGTCTCAGAGACAACATGATGCAAGTACTGTATCTGTGGTTTGTAAAAATCACATTTACTAAACTTAGCGTAAAGCTGGTGTTCTCATAACACTTGTAGTACTATGTGAAGGTGTTGTTCCTATTCCTCTTTACTCTTAGAGTAAACTAGGATGTTTCCTATAAGACCAATACAAATTTATGTAGATACTAAATATACTGTTCATCATACACATGAATTTTGCAGGTGCATTCGTAAACCTGAATATCATCACTACAAACTTGTAGTGCTCGTACCTTGTATGAAAAAAGGTCTTTTGAATATCCTCGTCGTGAATCCGTACCTGATGGTACCCGTATCATAGGTCAATATTTGGAAATATTTGGGCTCCTCATACCTGATCGAACAAGTCATCAATTCTAGGGAATGGGTATCGGTTCTTGATAGTCACTTTTTAAAGCTGATGGTAATCGATGCACATCCGCATTGTACCATCCTTTTTCCTTACAAACAGTATCGGTGCTACCCAAGGGGACACACTTGGTTGGATATAACCTTTTTCTATCAGCTCTTGCAACTGCAGTTTGAGTTCCACCAATTTTTGTGCACTCATGCGATAAGGGGCTTTGGAAGCCAGAACTAATCTTGGTGTCAGTTGGATGGAAAATTCTAAGTCTTATTTTAGAGGTAATCCTGGATTTCCTAGAGAAACACATCCTTTAATTCTACAAGAAAAGGAAAGTCCTCTATGCATCGTTCTCTCTCAGACTCTATGTCCCGTATTTTTACTGCAAATAATTTGAAACCTTTGCTAATGTATTTATTTGCTTGTAAAGAAGATATTTTCCTTATAGAAACTTTCTTTGGAATGCCCTGAATCTTCACTTGATTCCCTTGGTTATATGTACACAAGATTGACTTTTATAAACAATCGAACATGACATGGTGTTGTTCCAACCATTCCATTCCAATAAGTATATCATACGATCCTAAGGGTAGGATGTTTAGCTTTAATTTCATTGGAAAACCATTCAAGTTTACCTCACAATATTTAACTATTTTTGAAACATTCCATTTCGTACCTGTGGCTAACTGAACCATCCAAGGTTTATCATGTTTTACTTTTCCTAGTTTGCATACACCAACAATTTTAGGAAAAACATAGCTCCAGAAAGCGCTGGGGTCAATAAGTATTGAAATAGAAGTGTTCAAGATCTTACCTTCTATCTCAACCATGGTAGCTTAATGGTCTGCCTTTTGGCCATCCAAAGCTGCATAAATCCATGGGGTTCCAGCTATGTCCTCTATGGTTGGTTCTTCTTGTAAGTTGTGCAAGACCCCATTGGTCTTGTTCTTACAATCTCAGGCATAATGCAGCCTACTGCATTTCGAGCACTTGAACGGTATCGGGGTAACATTCGATCCCCCAGCTGCTACTGGCTTGTTAGCATTTGGATCTGGTGCATATGGTTTCGTACCTGATTTGTTGAAGTTCTTGTTCGCTAAAAAACTATTGTCTTTTTTCCTATATGGGGGTGGGTTAAACCCTAGTTTGCAGTTATCAGAGAAGTTCTTAGACTTGTCTCTATTTCTGTTCATGTTCTAATGCCTTAGTTGTCCATGCTCATAGCAGATCCTAGCTTTGTGCAATGTGTTGTCCAAGGTTTTAGGCATGTCAAACTAAATTCTTTCCCAAAATTTGGGAGGGAGACATCCTAAAAAATGGTGTATTTTTACCTTTTCATCCTTGATGTATGGTACATAATGTAACAGATCTAGAAATCCGTTAATAAAACCATCTATAGTTATTGATCCCATACGTAGCTCATGAAACTCTTTCACTTTTCTGTCGAAGAACCTTTCTGACATATATTTTTTTTGAAATATTTTTCAGAAGTTACTCCAGCGTATTTCTCTTAGCTCATATTTCTTGGTGTGTTTCAAATATCTGCACCATCTCGCTGCTTTGCCATTTAATTCATAGATGGAAAGTCGAAACTTCATCTCGCTTGAGTAGTTATGAACTCAAAAATATTTGCTCATGCGCAATAACGATTCTTCAGCTTTCTCCCTTGTGTTTACCTCACCTTCATAGGTCGGGGCTCTTACTTTTCTAAACTCCCCCTGAAGATTGTCATCGTTTCTTTGTTTCTTTTTGCATGGAGAAAGACAGTCATCACTAGAAGGACTATGATGATCTCCTTCTGGAGCTTCAGGGCTATGTTCCTCTATTTCTTCTTCTCTTGGGCTGCTGGTCCATTTATGGTAAGGTTCCCTTTTGGAATTGTTTGTGGAATGAGTGGGTTTCCCCTATGGGATTCCTCCCATAATATTTCTCAATAATGCTTCATTAATGGCTTGTTGTTCCTTTCTCTCATTTAGACTATCTTCTCTAAAACTTTGCAATTCCGCTTGAAGACTATGTATGGTATTCAAAATATCAGAATTCAGTTCCACCACCAATTCTGCTTCCTAGGTGGGGGTGTTCATCTTTCCTTATTAGCTGTCATCTTCTTTAGTGGTCGTGATCTGAACTGTTCTGCAAAAAAATTTGGATTTCCAAAAAAATTTAATAACAGGAAAATTTATTTTAGTTAACAATATTTAAAAAAATACTTTATTTTCTTTGCAACGAGTGTTTGATACACCCATTGGTCTCTTAGTGTTGAAACTTGGCTCTGACACCACTTGTAATGTCCCCAAAAATTAAAAATATTTTTTTTATTAGTCTAGTTTAAACTACCTATTTTGGACATTATTGAACTTGCAGAATGTGTCATACTCTATTGTACTATTGATTTGTCCTAAGTTGTTCTTATGTCCTACTTCCTTACTTTTAGTTATGATTGTTACCATGTTTACTGTGTTTACTTATAATGTCGTAATGTTGATTACTATGCTATTCTTATGGTTACACATTGTTGTGTATGTTAGATACTTTGATTATGTACTTCATTGTTATTTTACATGTGCTTACTGTTGTATACATGGTTCTAACTTGAATTTTTTTTGGAACCAAAGTGGGTGGATTGGCGGGACTAGTTCTCCCATGTAACTTCCTGATAGGTAAGAGTTTCTACTTGTCTAGCAGGATTACTTAGTTATTTTGAAATAATGCACTACTTCCTTTTTACGTGCAGGTTCACCTAGTGTGGGGAAATTTTTTCAAGGAGTGAAGAGCGTTGGATCACTAGCACTTGTACTTACAGTTTTGTCCTAGTGACATTCACTGGTTGTTTTTATTAGACATTGTACTAGTGACGAGGTCATCACTGCACTTATTATTTATATGACCCAGATTATTAATTATGTGGCACTTTTTATTCACGGTGTAAATATTAAGATCTGTTCTTGTCGTAACATACTTTTATTATGTATCTAATTGACTAAATGAAATAACATATACTTTTATTATTCTTAACAGGTTTATACTCTTTTGTTAAAGACCAATATTGGCTTTATAAATAACAACATTACCATGGCATATTTCATATGCCATGGTCCTAGGCTTAGAGCCTAAGGAAATCGCTAAGCATGGTTCTAAGGATTAGAGCCTATATTATGTGATGTATGTGATTCTTATGTCTTGTATTGACTTGGGGGTGGCGAGTTTAAACTATTGCACATGGGGTTTATAACTTTGCATGAAATGGAGGCATTTGATAATGTAACGCTTACGAACTATAGAGAAGTGGGTTTAGAGGCCATTAATGGGAAACATGTTGGTGCCATTAATGCAAGTTGGAAAGTGTGGCAGCCCAACTTAGGGCTTGGCTCATGATGGGGTTTGGTCATTTTGTAGCTTATCTTCTTACACTTTTCTCCTGCGCAGTATGGAGAATGTGACTTCCACGATGATGACAGGTAGGATAATGTTTGGAATTCATAGCATTGTTGTTTGTTGTAGCTTATTCAATGATTTCATACTTCTCATTATCATTATCGTGTTGTGGTTGCAGGTTAGAGGGATGGAGCGGAGGGGCATGGTTCTTAGTTTGAAAACAAGCTATGGGAAAAGACATACCTTACAGTAATCATGTTAACAATTCTTCACTTGTCACCTCTTGTATTTATGGTTGATACTGAGTTTTAACTCATCACTGGTTGGGGCTTTCTTGAGTCTGGTTCCAATAGATGCATTTGAGTTTGCGGTTGATTGTGTCTAGAAGAACTCTGTGTTTTTGGGAAGCAACCAACTTGGGGTTTATTGTGGGGTTTCGATGGCCTTCGGACCTGAGCTTGTAATGTAATGGAATGTGTTTTAAATGGTGAAATTAGTAGCACATAGAACCTTTCTAACTTTGAAAGGCTCCATGTATATGCTATAATTTTTATTTTTATTTATGTTATGTAAAAAGGGGCAGCACCATTGCTTGCAATGGTGCAATGGCCAAAAATAAATGATTGTGTAATCTTGGTTATGGTTTTATAATTACTGTGTCTATAAATTTATGCTGCATTGATGTTATTATAATTATGTGTTTCATTCCATGGTTATTATACCTGTGTTTTATATGGAATTCTCCTTCATTGGTTATATTAGTTAAGATAGAGAACTCACAGTCAGTGCAGATGGATTTTGGGGCATCACCATGAATGGTGTTGGAACTCACCCTCGTAGCTATGATAGCATATGGGTGCATTCTTACTATTTATTTTTAATGTCTATAAATAATGAAGGCCGTGGGTGTAAACCCCGTGTTGGAAATCGTGGTTGAAGGTTAATTTTTTGGCAAGGTTTTAAGTGTTTGATTAAATGTTTGATTGACTGGTTGTTGTAAGTATGGGGCCAAGGCCATGGATTACAGCGTATGTGAAATGTAAGGGTATTATGACCTCTATGTTAAAGATCTAGTATTATTTACATCCCACATACAAACTGTATATAGTGCGACTTTATAAAATGTGAATAAACTCTACAGGATTCGAATCCTGGTCATTGTTTATGATGAGGGTTTATTATTTATAAGGGTTGTGATTTGGGGCTTGAGTGCCCACAGGATTAAATACTGCAATCTCTTGTATAATTATGGATTTTATTTGATTAATGTGTATGTAATCATATTGTGGTTTTATTATGGCATGCGATTTGGTCATTTGACTGTCCACAGGATTTGATCCTGCGACCTCTGTGTCATTACTTTAGATTGTTTAAATTATTACTGTGTATTTTAATAATTATGGTTTTGTTATATGGACATTGTAATTTATGGCATGCGATTTCTATAGTGTAGCTTCTAATATTTAGAGGGTTTGATTTTTTTTTAAATATGCAATGGTTTTATAATGTGATAATAAGCACTACTGTGCATGTGTTGGTAGATATAGTTATTAGGAAAGGAAGTAGATTATGGACCAATGGATGGTCTCGATACTTGGTATGTTAATTGATTTTGATGATATTTATTTTAATGATAAATATTTGGTTATTAGCATAGGTTTCTTTATACATACCTTGAAAGGTCTTTTCTATTCTTAACTTTTCTCTAGTATTTGATGTTTGATATTTATTCTTGGATCGGAAAAACAATGTTGATAGATTAGAATTATATTTCTAATTTATACCTGATACTATATATATATAAATAGTATACTAGTTAGTTTCTTGTTATTAGACTTAGTTAGTGGTAATTTAAATCTAGGTTTTACTTTAAGCTTAGATCTAAACTAGTATTTTATTTAAACATGACACTACTGACAATATGGAATCTGTGAGTAGAGTAAATACGTAAATACATAACTAGGGATGTAATCTCATATATTTCTTATTTTGTAAGAAAACAATATTAAATCAGTAGAATACAATACATAAGTAAAACCTAAAAATACCAAACCCTTGATAATCTTGAAAACACGAATTAAATTACAGAGGTAAGATAAAGGAACAAAACACTGGATAAATCTAGCATAGGAAATAAATTACAGACTAGCGTTTATAACTTAGAATGTAAACCCTTAAAAGAATTTTGGCAGAGAAAAAAAAACATCTAGGGTTAGAACATATAATATAAACCCTGTCATAATCTAGTCAGAATTTTAATCTAGGAAATGAAATAGGCAGTCTGGAACCTCATACTTATAAATTGAAGCTCCTTTAATGGATGAAATCTGCACACTCAATTAACCAGTATTAACAATTCATAGGCCGATATGACCTCTATATTAGATGACTAAATCACTTGGGAACTACCAAGTTCCACCCAGCCATGACCCAGAACTGTTATCGGTTCAATTTGGATCCCCCCGAGATGGTTCCAATATGCACGAAGCTTAGAGCTCCTAAGTTGAGGCTGTCCTAGTTTTATATATCAGGTATCGATCGGTTCTGTAACAACCCTCTTGCATACCCTAGATTATTTTGTAATTATGAATGGTTATTGTACTTGCTTCTGGTGAGGAGCTCAAGGCTAATGCCCCACCAGAAACAAAACCTTGCAACCTATATGAATTAATTATCTAAGTGGAAAACTTAGGAGACATAAGATCGTGACACAAGGGGCCAACTAAACCCCCACCAAGGCTAAAAGTGAATGGTTAAAGAACCATAATTGATACCATAGCCTTACGTATCATTTGTATTATGGCAATAATAGAGATAAGGTTTGTCCCTATCAGGGATTTTGACTTTGCTAAAACTCATCCCGACTAAGACACCATAGCTTAGTACTTAAATCCTAATCTGATTTAAGCCCAGATAGAGGTATTTCCACTCATTTCCGTGTCGACATAAAATAGTTAAGGAGTTAAAGTTGAAAGAGTTATATGAGGAGAAAACAACCTAAGGAATAAATTTGTTAAAGGGACTGTTTAGGTCATGGCCCTTAAAAGATATCAAGGAAGGTATCATCTTCAACATACATCATTGATTAATTAAATGGTGGTATACCATCTATCTAAATGAATATATATAAATACTTATACTTGACATATATTTGATTAATATATGGATCTGCCCACCTTGGTGGGCATGATGAGTACAATATCCGTTATAATCATTAAAGAATAACC
Organism: Pseudotsuga menziesii; assembly: GCA_001517045.1. NCBI lineage: Eukaryota > Viridiplantae > Streptophyta > Pinopsida > Pinales > Pinaceae > Pseudotsuga > Pseudotsuga menziesii. The sequence goes on along the minus strand of LPNX010465780.1, from coordinate 230,179 downwards.
CATAACTTCTAAATAAAGTATAATTACCTATGATAAGGATATTTCCCCTCTATGACAAGTGGCAAAGTGTTGATTTATCTACTCTCCAAAACAAGTATTAGAGTGTACCACCTTCTTAAGTTCATTAAGCATTACATTTAAAGGAAATATCTTATTAAGGCAAAAAGACGATTTTGGTTGGACGCATATCTACAGGTTGTTACTAGACTGCGAAATTTTAGGGAAGTGTGCCCCAACAAAATCAATGGCATAATTACTGCCTTAAATTATGGGGAACTTGGCACACCATATGGGAAAACCATTTCTTATAGGGTTATTTATAGGTTGAGAAATTCATTGAGAGGGGGGGGAGGTCTTCTTGGGAAAGAAGGAAGGATGGAACGCTGGGAGCACAGGATTGGGAATCACCCTCCTTACTCCATTTTTCTTGATAGCAAGAGAGTTTCCATTGGGGATATCTCTCTAGGGGATGTGGTTTCCTTCGTACTTTTGAGGAGGGAAATGATAGAGGATGGAGAATGATGGGGCAAGAGACAAAGTAACTCCAGATCTCGCCAGCATTCATCTTCGACTTCAATCAGATCTATATGTAAGTAAGGGCCACTAGATAGATGATCAAATTCCATTTTAACCTCTACCTGGTTTTTTTTTATTGGAACCGAATCTGAGATACTATATGGTAGGATCACAGTTTAAATCGTGAAATTGTTGAGATAGATTTTAGATATCGCACTATCACTTAGCATTTAAATAATATTTTGGTTTTTGTATATCAGTTTTCCTAAAACAATTATGCGTAATCTGGATAGTGCATATTATATCTTGCAAACAGTTTATGTGTGATCGGTAGAGTGCATGTGTATTAAAATATTTCCAAAGAATTGCATTGTCTCTTACTCAAGAGTATGTGTGATCTAAATAGTGATTTTTATACCTTGCAAACAGTTAGGACTAGAATCTAGGATTTGTCTTGTATTCAAGATACTTTTGAAGCACCTTTAATGGTACATATACTTTAAATGCCTAATACTGATGACTCCAGCTAAGGCACAAGTCTAAACCATATATGTGATTTACTGTAATACCTAATTGTGTATTTATCCTTTTCCTTGGATCTAGATTTTGCCGGGTTCACCTTGGAGATGCAATATGACCAAAATCGCTGGGTGTATAGTACTTACTTTTGATTTTATCACTTGTGAGGTTTAAAATATCTGGGTGTTAAATTATCATATGCAATATTGCTTTGAAATCTCTGTGTATTTTTATTGTATGACCAGATTTGTTGTTGGAAGAACCTCCCAAACTTTGACTTGTAGTCACTATGCATTTTTTATCCATTTTTGAGAACAAGTCTTGAGCCGTGGGCTCTCCTAGCGAAATAGAGTTTGAATCATGGTTAATGGAAACTGGCATAATGTGTAGTTCGAAACCAACTTGGAATGAGATACAACACCCAATGTGGATCAAAAAACCGAGCCANAGTCTTGAGCCGTGGGCTCTCCTAGCGAAATAGAGTTTGAATCATGGTTAATGGAAACTGGCATAATGTGTAGTTCGAAACCAACTTGGAATGAGATACAACCCCCAATGTGGATCAAAAACCCGAGCCACTAAGTCGCTGTGTATTTTATAACGGATCCAAGAACCGATCCATGTTTGGATTTACAGTAGCTGTGTATTTTGGATTTGTAAAACTGATCCATGAATGGTGAGAAAATGTTGTGTATAGGCTTAAATAGATCGAGCCACAATTTTGAGTGAAATCAATGTATAGTACTTATGGAATCTTATCCATGTTTGGTGAGATCCTTCCCTTTTGTCGTCACTAGGTGTTGAATCAAAGAACCAATCCATGATTTCGGTTATACCTTTAAAAACCATACTTTGATTTGGTTATACCTTCAATCACACCTAGATCTAACTTAGAATGATTTTCAATTTGTGATCTGAATTTGTACATTGATGTATTTGTAATCGTTATATCCCTACCTTATTTTTATTGGATCTGTTATAGATCTTCAATATGACTCAGATCGTATTCTCTTGTAGAAAAATATATTTTGATAAACCTCTGCCTATATGTTTTATAAAAGTAAACCGATTAAGTAGATTGGGTATCAATATGACTTAGGTCGTGTACAGTTTGGATAGGAAATCATATAGCTATAGATGTAAAGTGATAACCCTCAAATGCTTGCATTGGTTAGGGAAATAAAACTCAAGTTAATAGAACCTTGAGCATGTTAACAGAACCTTTAGCATAAGCGTGGTTTATGGTTAAGAGTAAGTTCTTGCATAGCGGGATTGTTGGGTTAGGTCTCAACCTCTGCGAATTATTTGTTAATGCTGAATAACTCTAGTCTCACTATATTCATGCTAGAGTTAATGGAAATTTTGGAGTGGGTTTTAATAATATTGTTCTTAACAAAGGGGAAGGCCTTTCAATAAGGAAAATTAGTAAATTGGTTTTGGTTCTCTTAAGAGATAATTGTGGAATGGATGCAGCGCATGAACTGCACCTTTGTAACCTTTGTTGAAAGATATAATAGAAACTGTTAAATGTTTGGTGGATGTAGCCCCTAGTTAGGGCTGAACCACGTATATTGGTGTCTCTTCTTAATTGTGTATTTGTGAATTTATTTCTTTGATCTCACTCAAAGTAATGCCATGTGATCCCTACATGTATTGAGATTTCCACTTTCTTACTTATACCTAATTCAGTGAACTTTGGGTAATGTTAGTTAAAATACAAGGTTAAGGTTTTACATACATTTCTATTTATGAGAAAAATTAAAGTAATAGCATGATGTTATTAGGAATGAATGATGAGAAAATATATAAGTATCCATCTATTGCTTATGCTGGAAATCGAAAGACTTGATATCGAATTGTATTTAAATGCCATGTAAACTCTCCAAACTAATGCTGGTGTTGAAAGAAAATATTTGGAATGGAAAGAATCACATCATCATCCAAGTAGTTGATCTTTAATAGGTGTTGACCTATGCTAATTCAGAGATAGAAAACTTCCTTAAGATGATCAACACACTTTCAGTGATGGTTTTTGCAATGTGTTTTGTGTCATTATGGTAGGCATAAGTAGTTTTTGAAAGGAAATCATTTATTTGTTTTGGGATTTCTATAGTGATTTTAATCACTTACGATACCCACATGTTAGCTAAAGGGTCACAATTCATGGTATGTTGAAACATGGTTAAAGGAATTTGAGTATGATACAAAAGGTTAGTCAAAGCTGTATGTAAGTAATACCCTGGTGAGAAGAAAAACATATTATGTAAAACAAGTATGCTTTGTAAGTAGGAGGTTTAAATCATGAATTTTATTCCTATTGCAAATGAATGTATACTATGTCGTAGTTACAAGGGAAAAATTTCATTGAAAACTACATTTTAAAGGACTCTTAGAGAGATGAAAATGCGTGAAAGAAATTTTACTTTTATGGGTTTGTTATAAAGTTGTTTTACAATTATGGAAATCTTTAATGAAAAGAAAATTAGAAAGAAACTTTGTTTCCCCATTTTTAAGAATAATTTGCATTCATAAATTTTGGGGAATGTTACAAATGGTATCAGAGCCAAAGTGACAACACTCAAGCCGATTTGGGGCTCAGCATGACATTAGAATGTAGGAAGATGTTAAAACCTAACTAATCCAATGAATTTTTTTTTGGATGTATGGAAATGATGAATGAGGAAATAAGTCATCTTAGCAGGACAACAAGATGGAAGGAGGTGACTAAGAGGATAAGGTAACAAAATAGCAAGGAAAAGGTATGCAATTACATTATCGGTGGGTTAAAAGCAAAGAAAAAGAAAAATGTGCAAGTAATTCTTCCATTTTTTCGCAAAGGTTATGTTTATATTACACCCTTACCATGGGAGGTTGGACTATGAAATTTACTCCCGATATATTAAAGAATATAGTCCTTTCTTAGAATTTCCTCTAGCATTAAATATATGTCCTCATACTAACAGACGCCTATTAAACATAAGAAACCAGTTGGAATGGGTAAGAAGCTATGGGTTCGGGAGGAAAGGAAAATGGACAGGTTCATAGCAATCAATGTTAATAGTTATATAATGACATAAATGGTAATAATGATTGCTAGGAAATAATGAAAATCATGTGTTTACTTTGCTTTGGGAAAAGAATTTGATATTGTCAAATATTTGCAAAATATCCCAAAACCCTAAGTATTAGGTAGCATATAAATCATCACTTCTTGAGGAAAATTTGAAGACACCCTTCATATATACGAAAGGTTGTAGGCATGAGAAATGTTAGGTGTATTTTAAGTTGTGGTTAGAACTAATTAGTAATTGTTCAATGTAATGTTAAGAACAATTCTCACATGCAGAATGCAATTTAAAGAATGGTGCTAAATTGTTAACCACAGAAGTAGGGAGGGTAACCTAGAAAAACAATACCCCTTAGGACGTTGATGTTTTCCCTGTAATGTGTGATTAACACAAGTATAGTATCTAACACTAAAATTAGTAGATTGGGCATATTAAGTAAAGTATCAATGTGTACTCTTTTATGATTATTAAAAGGGTGAGTTAGAAATATTATGTACTCATATGTAAGTAACGCGATCTAACCCCATCGTGATAAAACATTTTGGTTATGTGGGACTACAAGTGTGCTACATCAATGTGGAACTTCATGCGAAAAGCGTGGGTTGATTTAGGTGAAATGGTTTTCTGGACCTACTGTTACGTGTGATGAGCATTATCAATTATTATTATTATGAAAGTTTTAACATATGTGTATTCATGGCTTGCAGAGGGTACGCAAAGTACAAGAGGGTCCCAAAAAAGAGTATAATGTTTCCTCCAAGGGTACTAATATGCTGACAGAACTAAATAACACTCGAGATTCCTACGTCTCTAGCTTACCACTAAGTATTGTTGTGTAGAAATAGAATGTCAATATACAAAGATAGATGGGTAAGGATGTTTAACTGCTACTGGTACTTAGTAATGATAAATGAATGAATGCCATATAATTTTATGTTCTTACATTGCAAGATTACACTAGGAACACTATCGGTTGAAATCGACTGCTAGTAAAAAATATTCACTTGCTCAAATAATGAAGTTTAAAATGAGTGATGAGTTACTTTTAACCCATTATGAATCATTGGATTTAGAGGTTTTATGAACCAAGGATTTCCTGTGGATTATTTTGTTTATGTACTCACATTGCAGGGTTTTACCAAGATTATGACCATTGTCATGATCAACATACATTGTGGTATATAAATTCACTTGCGTAAAACAAAAGTTGCGCTCAATTGCTCAAAAATGACTAAGGAGTTATTTTCTTTGATGATCTGCACGGTTAGATGAATCATAGAGTTACAAATCGCTGCAGCTTATGAAATTTTGAATTGATGAAATTATTATTTAATGCTAGTTGTTGTATTTTCAACTAACCATGAAGCCAATTCACGAATCGGGACAAGGAAAATGAAATCACGTTGAGAACCAAAAGTGTGTGTCACAAATAGTCAAAGATTGTAATTGACAAAAATACAAACAAGGAAAACATATGTTGCAAGAGCACAATGGTGTTAGGCAAATGATTGCGGTATGAGCACATTGGTGTTAGGCATATATGATGTGGGAGAACAATGGTGTTAGACAAATGATTTCTGTGTGAGCACATTGGTGTTAGGAATATGATGTGGCAAGAAGAATTGATGATCTAACTCTACCTTACTTTTGGGGTGGAAGGGATTTCCTGGAATTGAGGAGGCTTGAGGTGAACCATGAAAGAGTTATGAAATCAATATCAAGAGCTAGGAAAAACTTGACATCTGGAAGACAGGACGTTGTTTGATGTCACTGAGGAGAAAAATTTTGACTAGCGGTAAAGAGAGAGAGTAACCTCAGAAATAATCGTAACTCCACACATGAATTGGTAAAGGAACTCAAGGGAGAGTTTGAAAAATAACAAAATGAAAGACATGTTGACAAATTTTCCAAGTAATTAGATGGTTACATGTCTTAATCTGTAAATGTGAAGAAAGGAGTACCTCAGTTTAAGACCATTTAATTATCCAAAGATTGGAGTCCTCCCAAAAGTTGGGTAATCATGTTTTACTGATGAATCAATTACATTATGGAAGAATAATTGGGTATTAGGACACCAATAAAAACTAGGAGATGTTCCATAAATTGCAACTTGTTATAATACAAAAGGATCCATGGCTTATGTTTAAGTTCAATTATAATTTGGAAATGATTTACTAAATAAAATTTGGGCTAGACCCGATCTTGTTGCAGGAAACTACAGGTCCTGAGAGATAGCGACTTGAGAAGATACAGAAAGATCTCAGGGGATCAGAGTAGAAAATACCAAAACAAGAAAAGATAACGAGGTAAAAGAAGGAATTTGGTTGAAATAAAGGAACACTGAGGATGGTGTTACTTTAAGGGGGAGAGGATGTAACAACCCTCTCGCATAACCTGGATTATTTTGTAATTACGAATGGTTATTTTACTTGCTTCTGGTGAGGAGCTCAAGGCCAAGGCCCCACTAGAAACAAAAACTTGCAGCCTATGTGAATTAATTATCTAAGTGGAAAACTTAGGAGACATAAGATATTGACATGAGGGGCCAACTAAACCCCCACCAAGGCTAAAAGCGAACGGTTAAAGAACCATAATTGATACCCTAGGATTACATATCATTTGAATTATGGTGGTATTAGAGATAAGAATTGACCCTATCAGGGATTCTGACTTCGCTAAAACTCATCCCAATTAAGACACCATAGATAAGTACTTAAATCATAATCTGATTTAAGCCCGGATAGAGGGAGTTGCACTCATTTCAGCATCGACATAAAAGAGTTAAGGAGTCAAAGTTGAAAGAGTTATACAAGGAGAAAAAAACCTAAGGAATTAATTTATTAAAGGGATTTTTTAGGTCATGGCCCTTAAAAGATATCAAGGAAGGTATCATCTTCAACACACATCATTTATTAATTAAATGGTTGTATACCATCTATCTAGACGAATATATATAAAGACTTATACTTGACATATATTTGATTGATATATGGAGCTTCCCACCTTAGTGGGCACGATGAGTACAATATCCCGTATATTCATTAAAGAATAACCCATAAATATTAAATAATGTATAATTACCTATGATAAGGATATTTCTTCTCTATGACAACTGACAAAGTGTTGATTTATCTACTCTCCAAAACAAGTATTAGAGTGTACCACCTGCTTAAGTTCCTTAAGCATTAAATTTAAAGGAAATATCTTATTAAGGAAAAAAGACGATTTTGGTTGGACGCATGTCTGCAGGTTGTTACTAGAGTGCAAAATTTTAGGGAAGCCTACCCCAGCAAAATCAATGTCTTAATTACTGCCTTAATTTATGGGGAACTTGGTGCACTGTAGGGGAAAACCGTTTCTTCTAGGGTTATTTATAGGTTGATAAATTCGCTGAGAAGGGGGGGTCTCTTCTTGGGAAAGAAGGAAGGATGGAATGCTGGGAGCACGGGATTGGGAATCACCCTCCTTGCTCCATTTTTCCTGATAGTGAGAGAGTTTCCATTGGGGATATCTCCTCAAGGGGATGTGGTTTCCTTCTTACTTTTGAAGAAGGAAATGATAAATAATGGAGAACGATGGGGTGAGAGCCAAAGTAACTCTAGATCTGGTCAGCATTCATCTTTGACTTCAATCGGATCTATATGTAAGTAAGGGCTACAGGATAGATTATCAAATTGTGTTTTAACCTCTACCTGGTTTTTTTTATTGGAATCGGATCTGAGATACCGTAAGGTAGGATCATGATTTATTTCATGAAATTGTTTAGATAGATTTTAGATACCGCACTGTCTCTTAGCATTTAAACAAGATTCTGGTTTTTGTATATCAGTTTTCCTAAAATAGTTATGCGTAATATGGATAGTGCGTATTATACCTTGCAAACAGTTTATGTGTGATTGGCAGAGTGCATGTGTATTAAAATATTTCCAAAGAATTGCATTGTCACTTACTCAAGGGTATGCATGACCTGAATAGTGCTTTTTATACCTTGCAAACAATTTGGACCTGAATCTAGAATTTGTCTTGTATTCCACATACTTTTGAAGCACCTTTAATGGTATATATACTTTAAATGCCTAATACCGATGAATCCATCTAAGGCATGGGTCCAAACCATAGATGTGATTTACTATAATACCTGATTGTGTATTTATCCTTTTCCTTGGATCTAGCTTTTTCTGGGTTCACCTTGGAGATGTGATCTGACCAAAAATGCTGGGTGTATGGTACTTAGTTTTGATTTTAACACTTGCCAGGTTTAAGATATCTAGGTGTTGAATTATCATATGCGAGATTGCTTTGAAATGGCTCTGCATTTTTATTGTATGACCACATTTGTTGTTGGAAGAACCTCCCAATCTTTGAGTTGTATTCGCTGTGCATTTTTATCCATTTTTGAGAACAAGTATTGAGCCATGGGCTCTCCTAGAGAAATGGAGTTTGAATCATGGTTAATGGAAACTGGCATAACGTGTAGTTGGAAACTAGCTTGGAATAAGATCCAACACCCAATGTGGATCAAATAACCGATCCACTATGTCGTTGTGTATTTTATAACAATCCATTTTTTTTATGAAATTACAATGTAATGGATCTAAGAACCGATCCACGTTTGGATTTATGATAGCTGTGTATTTTCGATTTGTAAAACCGATCCATGAATGGTGAGAAAACGTTGTGTATAGGATTAAAGAAATCGACCAATGATTTTGAGTGAAATCAATGTACAGTACTTATGGAATATGATCAATGTTTAGTGAGAGCCTTCCCTTTTGTCGTCGCTAGGTATTGAATCAAAGAACCAATCCATGATTTTTGTTATACCTTTAAAACCCACACTTCAATCTGGTTATACCTTCAAGCACGCCTGGATCTGACTTAGAATGAGTTTCAATTTGTGATCCGAATTTGTACATTGATGTATTTGTAATCGCTATATCCCTGCCTTATTTTTATTGGATCTGTTATAGATCTTCAATACGACTCAAATTGTATTCTCTTGTAGAAAATTATATTTTGATAAACCTCTTCATGTATGTTTTATAGAACTAAATCGATTAAGTACATTGAGCATCAATACAACTTAGGTCGTGTACAGTTTGGATATGAAAGCATATAGTTTTAGATGTAAAGTTATAACCCTCTAATGCTTGCATTGGTTAGGGAAATAAAACTCGAGTTAATAGTACCTTGAGCATGTTAACAGAACCTTGAGCATAAGCGTGGTTGATGGTTAAGAGTAAGGTCTTGCATAGTGGCATTGCTAGGTTAGGTCTCAACCTCTGTGAATTATGTGTTAATGCTGAATAACTCTAGTCTCACTTTATTCATGCTAGAGTTAGTGGAAATATTGGATTGGGTTTTAATAATATTGTTCTTAACAAAGGGGAAGGCCTTGCAATAAGGTAAATTAGTAAATTGGTTTTGGTTCTCTTAAGAGATAATTGTGGAATGGATGCAGCACTTGAACTACACCTTTGTAACCTTTGTTGAAAAATATAATAGAAAATCTTAAATGTTTGGTGGACGTAGCCCCTGGTTAGGGGCGAACCACGTATATTGGTTTCTCTTCTTAATTGTGTATTTGTGAATTTATTTCTATGATCTCACTCAAAGTAATTCCATGTGATCCCTACATGTATTGAGAATTTCCACTTTCTTACTTATACCTAATTCAGTGAACTTTGGGTAATGTTAGTTAAAATACAAGGTTAAGGTTTTACATACAGTTATGTTTATGAGAAAAATTAAAGTAACAGCATGATGTTATTAGGAATGAATGATGAGAAAATATATAAGTATCCATCTATTGCTTATGCTAGAAATTGAAACACTTGATATGGAATCGTATTTAAATGCCATGTAAACTCTGTAAACTAATGTTGGTGTTGAAAAGAAAATAATTTGGAATGGAAAGAATCACATCATCATCCAAGTATTTGATCTTTAATAGGTGTTGACCTATGCTTATTCAGAAATAGAAAACTTCCTCAAGATGATCAACACACATTTAGTGCTGGTTTTTGCAATGTGTTTTGTGTCATTATGGTAGGAATAAGTAGTTTTTGAAAGGAAATCATTGATTTGTTTTGGGGTTGCTACAGGGATTTTAATCACTTACGAGACCCACATGTTAGCTAAAAGGTTGCAAGTCATGGTATGTTGAAACAGGGTTAAAGGAATTTGAGTATAATACAAAAGGTTAGTCAAAGTTGTATGTAAGTAATACCCTGGTGAGAAGAAAAACATATTATGTAAAAATAATATGCTTTGTAAGTAGGAGTTTTAGATCACAAAGTTTATTTGTACTTCAAATGAATGTATACTATGTCGTAGTTACAAGGGAAAGCTTTCATTGAAAACTACATTTTAAAGGACTCTTAGAGAGACGAAAAATGCATGAAAGAAATTTTACTTTTATGGGTCTGTTATAAAGTTGTTTTACAATTATGGAAATCTTTAATGAAAAGAAAATTAGAAAGAAACTTTGTTACCCTATTTTTAAGAAGAATTTTCATTCATAAATTTGGGGAATGTTACAAGTTCTACTTCTTCCTCTTAGGGAAATGTTTTCCAAGAACTCTCTCTTGAGAAATTAGCAGGAAGAATAATGACTCCAAAAGATAGATCAGGTCCCCAAGCCTCTGTTTGGCTTGGGACTTTATAGATAGACTTTTTAGTCAAAGGGGCAGTTAAATCAAGAATCCTTGATTTCTTGATTTAACCCTTTTTATTTAATTTGGGTATTTTTAATATTTTAACTTAGGAACTTTTAAGTAGTTCCTCTTTAGACCTTTGTAGGTATTATACTATTTAATTTTTCTCTTAGTAATAATAATAATAATAAATGGAGCTTCTCCTTCTATTTTTCATTATTATTATTATTACTATGTTTATTCTTTATAAATAACATGTATAAAATATATAATAATGTAACATTTGTTAACATGTGTCTTGGGGTATCATATACTACGGTCCCTAGACTTATGACACTTTATTCATTAAGGTCATTGGGTAGATGGTTAGGTTTACCAGGCTAGAAAACTATAAACATCCTTGCATGTTGGATTCCCTTGTATAACATGGTACTTCTTCAGTATTTGAGGAGAATACATAAATTCAAAATACCATTTAATCACTTATAAATAAGCCTGATGAGATCAATATTTTTCTCAAGACGTTTTCACTCGAGAATCATTAATTCTTTTCAGTAACTCCTAGCGCTTACAAGATCCCATACTCAACGTTAAAAACAAGGAGTTACAAACTTAGTGCAATTCCAGAGCTCTTCGCTCAATACTAATGCTAGGATGTACTTGTACAATACACCTAGAGATACAATGGCCAAGGATTTGATGTTCCAGAGCTTATGCTTAACATCAACATGGAAGGCTCCAGGGCTTATGCCTGACATTTCCAACTTATCTTTTCATGTGTTCCAGAGATTTACGATCAACACAAATATAAATACTCATGTGCTCCGGATCTTCTTGCTCAACACAAGATTAATTACTCATGTTCTCCAGAGCTCCTTGATCAACAGAAAAAATCTCATCAATCATGTGCTTCACGGTCCATGCCCAACATAAACAAGTATATATATATATATCATTATCAATTGGCTTACGTCGAATATATAAAACAAATCATCATGTTCATATGCAGTGGGGTCTTCGACACAATATATCAAAATAAAACATCAAGATAACATCATAATCAATAGGCTCGTGCTTATAAGTGTTAGGTCCAAAATTTGAGATATTACAGTCAACTAAACTCAACCAAAGTGAGTCATAGTCATTTAGATTCAATCAATGTCAACCATGGGCAATGAACTAAGGTCATCGAGAGTTAACCAAAGTGAACAATAATCAAAGGAGGTCAACGATAGTGAACCAATCATAGAATTATAATCAACCTTATCATTAATTTTTAAGTCAACAATTTATCCACCCATAATTAAGCCATCAAATCAACCATAAGGTATTAAAATAAAACAAAGTAAAAAATATTCAACAATATTCAACCATGCTACACTATGGCCAGCCATTGTCAATAATAATAGATCTTCTAATGAAAATAAACCAAAGCCACCCTTAGTCAACCGTGCTCACCCATTGTTGACAATAATCAACCATAGTGAACCATGGTCCTTCGAATTCTAACGTCAAACAAGGTCAACCAATAGTCACTTATTTCGAATCAAATTAAGCCTCAATCGACCATAGTCAACCATAGTTAACCAAAATGAAAATCTAGACAAGGTCAACCAATTTTCAACAATGACCTAACAAAGTCACCCATAGCTAACCATGGTCAACCATAGTCAAACAAATTCAACCATAGTGTAATGTCCCCAAAAATTGAAAAAAAAAATTAATAGGCTAGTCAAAACTACCTATACTGGACATTATTGGAACTTGTGTGGAATGTGTTGTATTTTGTTTACTGTATTGTAAAGTCGTAAGCTGTTTTTACGTTCTGCTTTCATATTTCTTAATGTGGTTATTAATGTATTACTTATGTTGTCTTGATGTTGGTTACTACTTGGATTTATGGTTACACATTGATGTGTAGGTTAGATATTTGATTAAGTACCTCATTGATTATAACATTTGATTACTGTCGTATACACAATGATGACTTAACTTTGTTATTGGAAAAAGGGGTGGAGTGGCGGGACTAGTTTCCCTTGTAACCACTTGAGAGGTGTTGTTTTCTACTTGTCTCAATAGGATTAGTTAGTTCATATGAACTAATGCATTTCTTTCACTTTGCATGCAGGTTCACTTAGTGTTGGAAAATTGTTTATAAAAGTTGAACAGCCAAACGGTTTGTTTTGTCACTGGCTCTCCATGATACAAACCTATCCTACTGGTGATACACTAGTTGTTTAGAAGATATTTATACTAGGCTAGATGGTTTACTAGCCTATGTTACACTGATTATTATTGTTACTATTACACACATTATGATATTGACTTGGTCACTATTTTATTTATTATTTACGTGACACAGACTTACTATGGTGTAAGGATTTATGACTTTGTTCATGCTCTAATCATATTTTCAAATACATATTTTTTTATCGTTGGAATTAATATATTTGTATAAAACTTGGTCTAAATTTTTCCATTACATATTTCATATGCCATGGTCTCATGGATTAAACCCTAGGAATTCGATATACACTTGGGGTTTATGCATTTCACGTTGATTTGAATCAAGGTTTTATATGGTTCGCAACTATACGATTATGGTTTTTTCCATCATTAATGGAGGCAAGGGTGGCACCTTAAATGTGCATTGGGAAAGATTTCATCCAAGCTTAGGGCTAGGCTCATGCATTGGGTTGGTTCATTCGCAACTTGGATTCTTGTGCTCTACTCCTGCATGGTGTAACGGGGTGAGCACTGAGACTATGGTGGCTTACACAGGTACGTTGATAGTCTGGTTTAGCAGCATTATTGTGTCTTTTTATATTGTTTACAATGTGTACTCCTCATCGTGGCATGTATTTGTGTGTGCAGGTTGCAGGGTATAAAGGGGTCGAGGGAAACCCAAGGGGTCGAGGTCATGGGTTTCCCTGTGTTCAAAATCCCTACCCAATATGGGTAAGCTTTGTTTATATAAGTTAAAAATATTTCCTCTCTCGCATGGTGGTTGTGACTGAGTGTTGCACTCATTGGGGGTTTGAATGTTTGTTTCTTGGTTTTCTTTTTTTAATGGATGCCTCTCGAAAGAATTTTTGTCTGTGTACACACTGTAAGAATCATAGACACATTAATACATGGGGTTTTGGTGGGTTTCTAGAGCCTTCGGGCTGGAACAAATGTATTCAAGGTTTTTGGTTTAAATGTTGTTCCTCGTATTGTAAACGTGACTGGGTATTTCTTCTATAGGCTCTGCACAATGTATATAAGTTTATATTATTGACACGGCTGCAGCACCATTTCTTTACAATGATGCAAGTCCGAGTTTAACACGACTATGTAACTCTTATTGGTTTTGATAATGATTATGTTTATGGATACAAATAGTAATTTCATACTGTGTTGGTTTCGTGGCTATTATTCTTATTAAGGGACTGTTGTGTAATCGAAATCATTGTTTGAGTTATTTTTATGGATGAATGCATGACAATGATGTTGCCTTGGGGCCATGTTGTATATGGCATTGGCGTTCCCCCCATTAAATATACGATAGTGTATTGGATAGATATTTATTGTTTTATGTTTAAGCTATGTAATTAGAATCATAAGAGCTGACTATGGGTGTAACCCTTTGTTTGGGAAGTCGTAGCTATTGGTAATCATTGATAGGTTTTAATGGGTACTCTATTTTGAGTTGTAAGCCAAATGGTCATATCCTTAGAAGGAACCTTCCAAAGAATGTTGTGGATATTCGCATAGCATTGACAAAGTTATAGTGTTTGGTATTTTTTATTTAAATGCTTGGATAAGTATAAGGCCGAGGGCCATGGTTGTAGTGTGTAAATTTATATAGGTCTTTCAACCACTGTGTAGAGAGTTGATTTATTTAAGTTACATATTGCGTATATATTTATATATAGCATGGGTTTGATAGTGGAAAATGATACACGGTGAGGACAAAATCCTACAGGATTCATTTATGGTGATTTGTAAACAAAACATACCCTGCAAGAATCGATCCTGGATCGTTTATGGTTTGCAAGGGTTTATAATTATATGAATGTGATTTGGACATAACGCCTATAGGATTTGATCCTGCGACCTTTGTGTAATTATGTTTATGTTTTAATGAATGTTGTACATTAGTATTATGGTTTGATTTATTATGTTGGGTTTTCTTATGGAAAGCGATTCTTATAATGTGGTTTGTAAATATTTAAAGGTTTGGTTTATTATGTTGATAGTGCTTTAATGTATACAACTTCGTAGATGTATTTAATATAATAAAACGTGGTTTGATTTAATGTGGATTAATGTTTAGCCTTGGTTCTTTGTAAAATTATACACACACACCCTGAGAGGTCTTCGATGGTTCTTCTTCTAGATTTAATATTTTGAATTGGTGATTTTTCTTAAATATAGAATACAGAGTTTATGATATTGCTAAATTAAAATAGGATATGTTTACTAGCCTTGGTTCTGTTTATACTTGATATTATATAATGATTTAATTATTAGGATATGTTTACTATACTTTAGTTAAATGTGTTTTATATTTATGTTTGTTTATAGATGAACCTAAAATAGAATTTTACTTCTAAACATAGCTCTACTCGCAATATGAAATATGCTAGTAGAGTTCATAGGTAAATAAACATATAGTCAGTATTAGAGACATTTCTAGGGTTTAGGAAAACAAAGTTAAAACTATAAAGAAATGTAGAACTATGTATTGCAGAAATAAACAATAATGATTTCCTAAATAGTAATTAATTTGCATACATAGGGTTTATAAACAAAATGGAAACCCTTACATATTTTGACAAGAAAATAATGGTAAACATAGGGTTAGAATTTAAACATAAACACTTGCATATTATAACTATAAATTATACTAGATAATGAAAGATAGGAAGCCAAGAACCTCATACCTAGATGGTGAAGGTGTCCCAGTGGCTGAAACCTCCACACTCAATTACCCAGCATTAACCATTCATAGGAATATTTGACCTCTTTATAGATGACCAAATCACTTGGGAACTACCAAGTTCCACCCAACCATGACCCATAACTGTTCCTGGTTTTAATCCAGATCCCCTCGAGCTAGTTCCACCATGCAAGTAGCTTAGAGCTCCTAAAGTAGTGCTTCCCTAACTGTATATCAGGTCTGGATCAGTTCTCCTTTTTCCTTTTAGGAAAATGTTCTCCAAGAACTCTCTTGAGAATAATCAGGAAAAATAATGACTCCAAAAATATGGAAGAGATCCCGAGGCCTCTCTTTGGATTGGGACTTTATAGGCATATTTTTCAGTCAAAGGGGCAATTAAATCAAGAATCATTTGATTTCTTGATTTAACCATTTTTATTTAATTTAGGTACTTTTAATATTTTACCTTAGGAACTTTTAACTAGTTCCTAATTGGACTTTTGTAGATATTATAATATTTAATTCTCCCTTAGTAATAATAATAATAATAGATGGAGCTTTTCCTTCTTTCTTACATTATTAGTATTATTGCTATGCTTACTCTTTATACATAACATGTGTAATATCCCGAATTTTGGACCTAACACTTATAGGCATGTGCCTATTGATTATGATGATTATCTTGATGTTTATTTTTAGATTGGGTCGAAGACCCCGCTGCATGTGAACATGATGATTTGTTTTATATATTGGGTGTAAGACAATTATTGATAGATGTATGTATATGTTTTTTTGTGTCGAGCGTGGACCCTAAAACACATGATTGATGAGATGTTTTGTGTTGAGCGAGGAGCTCTCGAGAACTTGATTGATTCATGTTTTTTGTTGAGCGAGAAGCTTTGGATCACATGAGTACATACCTTTGTGTTGAGCGAGAAGCTTTGGAACACATGAAAATATAATTGGATGCATTGGGCATAAGCCATGGAGCCTTCCATGTTTATGTTGAGCATAAGCTCTGGAGCATCAGATCCTTACCCATTGTATCCCTAGGTGTATCATACAAGTACATCCTAGCACTAGTGTTGAGCGAGAAGCTCTGGAATTGCACTGAATTGTAACTCCATGTTAAAGCGTTGACTATGGGATCTGGTAAGCACTAGGGGTTACTGAAAATAATTTAATAACTTTCGAGTGAAAATGAATTGAGAAAAATATTGATCTCATCATACTTATTTATAAGTGATTAAATCAAATTTAGAATTTATGTATTCTCATCAAGGTACTGAAGAGCTACCACGTTATACGAGGGAAATCCAACATGCAAGGATGTTTAGATTTTCCTAGCCTAGTAGACCTAAACCATCTACCTACTTGACCTTAATGAAGAAGTGTCATTAAGTCTAGGGATCATGGTATATGATGTCCAAAGACAAATGTTAACAAAGTGTTATATTATTATGTACTTTATACATTGTATGTATAAAGAATTAAATATAGTAATAATATAAATAAATGAAAGAAAGAAGAGAATCTCCATCAATTATTATTTATAATTAAAGATTAATAAATAGTGTAATGTCTATGAAAGTCCAACTAGGAACTAGTCAAAAGTTCCTAAGTTAAAATATTAATAATTACCGAAAGTAATTGAAAAGGCTTAAATCAAGAAACCAAGGTTTCTTGATTTAACTGTCCCTTTGACTAAAAATTCTGTCTATAAAGACTCAAGCCAAGGAAAGGCTTGGGGGTTCTGATATATCATTAGAGGATTCATTTTTCTACCTGTTTGCTTTCAAGTAAATTCTTGAAGAAACATTTACTGGAAGGAAAAAAAGGAGAATTGATTCAAATTTGATACACCCGTTAGGAAATCCTACCTTAGGAGCTCTAAGCTACTTGCATGTTGGATTCTAGCTTGAGGGGATCCGGATTTAAACCAGGAATGGTTCCGGGTCATGGATGGGTGGAAAGTGGTAGTTCCCAAGTGATTTGGTCTTCAAAACCAGAGGTGAGATATGTCTTAAATTGTTAATGCTAGTTAATTAAAAGTCTACATTTATACATAGTATTTCCAATCGCAATATCTCCACATAGTACATTTAGAAGCCAAAACAAAGTCCACATAGGCATGCCAATGGGCTATGGCACCATTGCAAGCAATGGTGCATCCCATGGCTCAAAAGCCCGAATCCATCTACGATTTACAAACCCAAAATTTATACATGAAGCCAAAAGAAATGCAATTTCACTTCACGACATAAGCCACTGAAACATTGAATCAAAAACCCAAGTCTGAATATTACATGCCCGAAGGAGAATTCAAATCCTATAGTGAAACCCCAAAACCAAACAACGAAGACATCACTCAGTCAGGCTGAGAAATAACAAGCATTGTCTTGTTGGAAGGATTACCTTACACCATTGACATCACACAGGAACCAGCGATGAGCTTCAAACCACGATACTCTCCATAGACCCCAGCACCTACAACCATCCACAAACTAGGTGAGAAGTATGACCACATTTAAAAGCATCAATGTTAACCATCGAATTACTGTGAAGCCAAACGAGTTCTTACCTTCGTGGCCATGGAGGTTGGCTCCATTTTCACCTACGTAGAGAAAGACCAAACCCCAAATCAAAAAAAGCAAATGAAAAATCCATCATGAGCCAATCCCTAATCTTGGTGCTGCCATGATTACCAATAACATTAAATCCATTAGCTAGTGACCATTATCGAAATACCAAACCCACTCTCCATAGTTAATATTTGTTGTATAAATCGTGACCTCCATTTCCCATGCAAAATCTTAAACCTTGTTGACATATGGTTCAACCTTATGTTATATTCCCCACCCCCAAATCTTAACAACAGATCATATAATTTTAGAAGGTAACACATTACAATGCTTATGTTATAAACAAGGCTTTATAAATTACAATGTTAAGGTTTAGTGCATAGATAAGGCTTGGTCCGCGCTAGTCTCAAGACAAGCCATAAGACTTATACTCTAAACATAACATGTAAACCTTAGGCTTTAAGCCATAACATAATACAATACAATTAAGCCCTAATATTATGCTTAGTGAACATGGCATATGTAATATGCCATGTTAAACAATTAACCCTCATAAAAATCAAGGGTCTTTCCTTAAGCCAAGACAACAACCTACAAATAGAAAACATAAGAGGTATTAATAAGACTTAATAAAATACACATAGAACGAAGATAATGCTAATATGTAAATTGATAAATTACAATTCCGTAATGAATCTTAAGTACTGAATATGAAATTTGGCAGTGATAGCTAAATTGACGAGAATAGGATTTATACCTGGTTATAATTATGAGTCGACAAGAAACCAAATCCAACCAGCAGTATGTTCTTTAATATCAGTACTTCTAGTACTCGTTAAATAAGACATCGTCACAAGTATGAACTCCATGTGAAATAGAATAGGTGCCTTAGTTCAGAGAACTAAGTAATCCTGCTAACAAGTAAATACCTTGACCTCTCAAACTGTCATGGGAGAACGAGTCTCACCACTCTGCCCACTTTGTTTCCACAAACAAAGTTAAGTTAGGACTCTAAAATTAACAAGTGCAACAATGCAGAAAGGACAAAGCATATAAATCCAGTGACGACACATAAGCGACAAAATTATAAACATAATACTAAGCAGTAAACACCAGTGCCACATCATAAGTAAAATACATTAAAAATAATGACTGAAAGTAAAAGAGAGAATGTAAGAATAACTTACGAATAAACAGTGGTACATGAAGTGTATGATAGAGTTCCACAAGTGAAAAAAGTTCCATCTAGGTAGTTTTTACTAGCCTATAATTTTTTATTTTTTTATTTTTGGGGACATTAATACAAGTGCTATCAGAGCACAGTTTCAATACTAAGAGACCTATGGCCACACCAAGCTGTCACCGCAAAGAAAATAAAGTATAATATTAGATTTTGGTTTCTAAAAGAAATTTCTCTTGTTATTAAAATTTTTTGTAGTTACAGGGATTTTTACAGCATTGTTTAGTTTATGAATACTGAGGAAGAAAACAGTTGGCAAGGAAAGATGACCACCCCCACTCTGGAAGAGGAGCTGGTGGTAGAGGTAAACTCTGATGCTTTGAAAACTTTACAAAGTCTTCAAGATGAATTGAAAAGTTTCAGAGAAGACATCCTGAATGAAAGGAAGGAGCAACAAGCTATAAATGATTCCTTACTGAGAAATATGATGGGAGGAATCTCGCAAGGTAAACCTACTCAGTCCACAAATAGTTCCAAAAGAGAACCTTACCCAAAATGGGCTAGCAGCCCAAGAGGAGAGAAAAAAGAAGAACGCACCCCTGAAGCACCAAAAGGAGACCATCACAGTCCTTCTTGTGGTGACTCACTTTCTCCTCAGAGAAATAATCAAAGGAGTGATGATAGTCTTTAGGGGGGGTTTTGAAAAATAAGAGCCCCAACCTCTAAAGGTTGAGTAAACACTGGGGAAAAGGCTGAAGAATGGTTGCTGGGAATGAGCAAGTATTTCCAGGTTCATAACTATTCAAGTGAGATGAAGGCTCATCTTGCCATCTATAAATTGAATGATAAGGAAGCAAGATGGTGGAGAGATTTAAAATACACCAAGAAAGATGAACTGCGGGAAATACACTGGGATACGTTCTAAAAAATTTTCCAAGAAAAATATATGTCGAAAAGGTTCTTTGATAGAAAAGTGAAAGAGTTTCACGAACTATACATCAAATCCATGACTATGGATGCGTTTATTAACAAATTGCTATATCTGTTGCATTATGTACCATACATCAAAGAAGAAAAGGTAAAGATCCAGTAGTTCCTAGGATGTCTTCCTCCCAGTTTTCGGGACAGGATTGAATTCGACATTCCTAAGACTTTGGATACCACACTGCACAAAGCTAGGATTTGTTATGAGCATGGACATATGAAGTAGGAGAACCTGAACCGAAACCGAGAAAAGTCTAAGAACTTCTCTAATAACCACAAACCTCGGTCAAACCCACATCCATACAGAAAGAAAAATAACAGCTTTCAAGTGGCTTTCAAGCAAACAAGAACTTTAATAGATATGGTACCAAGCCTTATGTACCAGCTTCTAATGTTAACAAACTGGTAGCAAGTGGATCCAATGCTACCCCTCTATAGATAAAATGCTGGAAATGCAGTGGGCCTCATTATGCCCAATATTGTAAGAACAATACTGATGGGGTATTACACAACTTACAAGAAGAACCAACTGTCAAGGACATAGATGGAACACCCCGAATATATGCAATGTTGGATGGCCGACAGGTAGATCATCAAGCTACAATGGTTGAAATAGAAGGTAAGATCTTGAACTCTTCTATTTCAATACTTATTGATCCTAGTGCTTGCCGGAGCTATGTTTCACCTAAAATTGTTGATGAATGCAAACTAGGAAAAGTAAAACATGAAAAACCTTGGCTGGTTCAGTTAGCCATAGGTACGAAACAGAAGGTTTCATAGATTGTTAAAGAATGTGAGGTAAACTTGAATGGTTTTCTTACAAAAGTAAACCTAAACATCCTACCTTTAGGATCATACGATGTACTTATTGGTATGGACTGGCTAGAACATCACCATGTCATGCTCGATTTTTTGCACAAGTATTTCTTGCATACTGATAGCCTAAGGAACCATGTGAAGGTTCAGGAAATTCCAAAGAAAGTTTATGTAAGACAAATATTTTCCTTACAAGCAAAGAAATGTGTTAGGAAAGGCTGTAATTTGTTTGCAGTAAACATCCGAGACATGGAGTATGATAGGGAACAATGCATAGAAGACTTCCCCACTCTTGAATAATTCAAGGATGTGTTTCCCAAGGAAATCCCCGGACTACCTCCGAAACGAGACCTATACTTTTCCATTGAACTGACCCCAGGATCAATTCCGGCCTCCAAAGCCCCTTACTGCATGAGTGCACCTGAGTTGGTGGAACTCAAACTGTAGTTGCAGGAGTTGATAGAAAAATGGTATATCCAGTCCAGTGTGTCCCCTTGGAGAGCACTGATATTGTTCGTAAGGAAGAAATATGGTACGATGCAGATGTGCATCGATTATCATCAGTTGAACAAAATGACTATCAAGAACCATTACCCACTCCCCAGGATCGATGACTTGTTTGATCAGGTAGGAGGAGCCATAATCTTTTCAAATATTGACCTGCGATCTAGATACCATCAAGTACGGATTTTTGATGAGGATATTCACAAAACCGCCTTTCGTACAAGGTATGGACACTACATGCTTGTAGTGATGTTGTTCGGGTTGACAAATGCACCCGTAAACTTTATGTGTATGATGAACAGCATATTCAGTAAGTATCTGGATAAGTTTGTGCTAATATTTATAGACGACATACTGGTTTATTCAAACAATAAAGAAGAACACGAAGAACACCTTCGCTTAGTAATAAGTGTTAAGAGGTTAAGAGAACACCAACTTTACGCTAAGTTTAGTAAATTTGATTTTTACAAACCGCAGATACAGTATCTAGGTCACATTATCTCCGAGACAGGGATAGCTGTGGACCCAAAAAATATTAAAGCCATAAAGGATTGGCCTACCCCTACTAGTGTCACTAACATTAGGTCATTCTTGGTATTAGCCGGATATTATCAAAATTTCATTAAGAACTTCTCAAGAATCACTTTCCCCATGACCATTTTGAATAAGAAAACAAGTAATTTCTTATGGACCGCTAAGTGTGAAGAAAGTTTTCAAAATCTTAAGCATATTTTGATGACCGCATTGGTGTTACAGATTGCGGATCCCGATGAGGATTTCGTTGTTTGCATGGATGAAAGCAAGGAAGGACTTGGAGGATTCCTCTTGCAAAATGATCACGTGATTTGTTATGAGTCATGGAATTTAAAAGAGCACGATAATAATTACCCTACGCATGATCTTGAGTTAGCTATCATCATCCATGATTTGAGGATGTGGAGGCACTACCTCATGGGAAGAAAATTCCTTCTGAAGACACACAATATGAGTCTGAAGTATTTATTTGATCAACCGGATCTGAATGTGAGGCAGGCTAGATGGTTGGCTTTCCTCAGCAATTACCATTTCAAGCTTAAGCACATTAAGGGCAAGGAGAATAAGGTTGTCGATTCTTTAAGATGACAAACTCATATGATTTATGAGGTGAACTTGAGTCAAACCGATGCAGATTTACATGAGAGGATTAGAGCGGCCAACAGAGTTGACCCCTTCTATGTAGAGATCCTCAAGAAATTCCAAGAGGACAGGTTGTTTCAACAACAAAAATAATACAAGGTAGACGAATCCAGACTGCTATGGTCCAAGGATCGCTTGTATGTTCAAGAAGGAGGGGACCTTCGGTCCAGCATCCTCAAAGAATTTCATCAGGCACCCTACTCAGGGCACCTGAGATATCAAAAGATGATATCCATTGTCAAGGGACACTTTTTCTGGCCTAATTTAAAGGCTAGCGTTGCAATGTTTATTGCAAAATGTCACGAGTTCCAGCTAGTCAAAGCTGAATGTCAGCGTCCTGCTGGATTGTTGCAGTTGTTTCCCATTACGGAATGGAAGAGGGAGGTCATTAGTACGGAATTTATTACCGGTTTACCAAAAAGTAAGAAGCAAAATGATTCTATTTTTTTGGTCATCGACAAGTTGTTGAAGGCAACACACTTCATTCCTGTGAAGTCAACCTACAAGTGTTAGTTTTTCAACATTAAGCTAGCATTATTAGGATCTTTAACTAAGAGAATAACAAGCACATCAATTAAACACAAGAGACAATGAACACAATGTTTTTCCTCGAGGAAACCATAAATGGAGAAAACCCCTCAACTTCCTTAGAGATAGAATCAGCACCAAAATAGAAAAGCCCAATACAGTAAGTGATCTCTCGATAGCAGTCACCTTCTTCTTATCTAGCCCCGGTGTCTTCTCCTTCCTCAACTATGCGGTACACTTGAGTGTGTATGAGTTGTGTGCTAAATAGAGACTCCAATTCTCTATTTATAATAATATTGGCATGACTAAAACCCTACTAGGACCGACCTCTACTAGGAGAGTCTAATAACCCTAGTGCCCCAGAACTACGGGGACCTTAACCCTTAGAAAATCGGAGGGTTACCCACAATGACTTGACATGACTTGTTTACATTATTGATCCTCCCAATTTGAACATCGGGGCATGCCAACATGGCTTAATTACATAATAGATACATCCTAGAATAAACATCAGATTACAAGACATAAGATACATAGATGACTACATTCCAAAGTTACAAATACATCAACACTCCCTCTTAACTAGGAAAGTATTCTTTTGACACAATTTTCAGCACTGGTCTTCTTCTCTGCATCAACTGGATCATTTCGTCATCTTCAAGTCTTCTTTAGTCTTCAAGTCTTATTTGTATTCAATTCTTCTAAGTCTTCGAGTCTTCTGAGTCTTCAAGTCATCTTCTTCTTCAAGTCTTCTTCATCACGGGATCTGCATCATAATGACTATTGGCTCATCATTGTTGGATCATCACTCGATCTGGATCGTCATCAAGTCTGGCTCATCATCACATCTGGATCACTTGATCTGGATCATCATCGAGTCTGGATCATCATCACAACTGGATCGTCACTTGATCTGGATCGTCATCAAGTCTGGATCATCTCATCTATATCATCATCAAGTCTGGATCATCATCTACTATCTCATAATGGTGTTATCTCGATTATTCTCATCACAGGAAGTTCTACAGAGTAAATCCTGTAGGCCTACCCTTCATGTAGGTCTTCATCAGCACTTATATCTGACACTTAAGTCAGAATGGCCTGCTCAGCTCTTACATCTGACCACATCTTGTCAGAAAGGCACACCCCGCACTCACATCTGACTGCATCTTGTTAGAAAGGCCCAGCACTCACATCTAACCTCATCTTGTTAGAAAGGATCAGCACTTATATCCGATCATGTGCAAGCACATCGCATCGAAAAGGCTCTGCACTTACATCTGACCCCATCTTGTCAGAAAGGCACTGCACTTACATCTGACCCCATCTTGTCAGAAAGGCACTGCACTTACATCTGACCCCATCTTGTTAGAAAGGCATAGCACTCACATCTGACCATGTGTAAACACATCGCGCCAGAATGGCTCAGCACTTATATCCGACCTCATCTTGTCAGAAAGGCTCTGCACTTACATTCGACCATGTGTAAACATATCGCATCGAAAGGGCGTGCACTCACATTTGATCATGTAGGAACTAATCCTATCATCACATCAAAATGGCCCCTAGTCCTAGACGGAGCTACTTGGTAACTAACCAGGTGCCTCCATTCCCAGAATGGTAGTTGCCCTTACATCTGTCCTACTCAACAGAATGGCCAACACTCACATCTGACATGGGAGCAACTTGATCCTTTAGCCATGATAGAATGGTTCAGCCCTTACATCTGATCAAGTGGGAACACATCCCTCTATCACATCAGAATGGCTTCTCAGTCCTAGACTGAGTTTTCCTGGTAACTGACCAGGCACCTCCATTCGCAGAATGGAAATTTCCCTTACATCTATCCTACTCGACAGAATGGCCAGCACTAATATTTGACATGGAAGGAACCAATCCTCTCACCATGACAAAATGGCTCAGCCCTTACATCTGACCATGGAAGGAACCACTACTCGACAGAATGGCCAGCACTCATATTTGACATGGAAGGAACCAATCCTCTCACCATGACAAAATGGCTCAGCCCTTACATCTGACCATGGAAGGAACCACTACTCGACAGAATGGCCAGCACTCATATTTGACATGGAAGGAACCAATCCTCTCACCATGACAAAATGGCTCAGCCCTTACATCTGACCATGGAAGGAACCAATCCTCTCACCATGTCATAATGGTTATGGATCTCATCACTTTCCCTTGGAGGAAACCTCGATCTAGAGAATACCAAGCTTCTCCCCGAAGTACTCAAACTTCAGCCTAGCCAATGGCTTTGTTAATACATCAGCTATTTGTTCCTCCATCGCAACATACTGGAGCTTCACTACTCCCCTATGCACCATATCCCTGATATAGTGATACTTGATCTCGATATGCTTCGACTTGTCATGGAACACTCGATTCTTCTGACAACTTCATGCAACTCTGGTTGTCACAATGTATACAAGTAGCATCCAACTGGAGATCAAATAAATCAGACAATAGCTTCCGTAGCCATACTGCCTCACAACTAGCTAAACAAGCTGCGACATACTCTACTTCAGCTATACTATAGGACTCCATCCTTCCAAACCAAGAGATCACACTTGACCCCATACTAAAGTATCACCTTGAAGTGCTCTTCCTATCAATGGCATTGCCTGCTCAATATGAATCCACATAATCTTTTGATTCGCCTCATACTTGAGCCCATAATCAACTGTACCCTTCAGTTACCTTACTGCATGCTTTGCAACCATCAAGTGAACATGTCTCAATGTGTTCTCCGCAAAGCAAATATTTGGTCTCATGTTTGTCAGGTACATCAAGGACCCAATCATCTGACGATACATTGTAGCATCAACCGTCTCTAATGAAGAATCACTCAATAGCTTTAGGTTCGATGCCATAGGTGTGGCCATAGCCTTGCAGTCCATCATCCCAAACCTCTTCAAGATATCTACTGCATACTTCCCTTGTCCAAGGAATATTCCATCTGCACTCTGCCACAACTCCATACCTATAAAATAATGCATCATACCCAAGTCCTTCATTTCAAACTCAGCAGCAAGCTTTCTCTTCGTATCAGCAATCAACCCATCCATACCTATCACAAATAGATCATCTACATATAGTAGAAGCATCACTGGGTTGCCATCTTCAACCTTGTAGTAAAGGTTGGAATCTACTTTACTTTTGGTAAAGCCCAAACTGGATAGAAAGCTGTCAATTCTGTCGTACCAAGTCCTGGGTGCCTATTTCAAACCATATAAGGATTTCTTCAATCTGCATACATGAGACTCTCTGTCATGTGTCTCAAAACCAAGTGGTTGTTCTAAATCCACTTCCTCTTCCACTACACCATTCAAGAAGGCAGTCTTGACATCCATCTGGTGTATCTTCCATTTCATTACTACAGCCAGAGCAAGTACTGATCTGATGGAAGTGTATCTAGCTACAGGTGCAAAGTTTTCTTCATAGTCTATTCCTTCTTTCTGAGAGAAACCCCAAACCACAAATATTGCCTTATATTTTTCAATGCTACCATCTACAGCATGCTTGATCTTGTAGATCCATTTGGAAGTTACAACTGACTTCCCTTCTTGTCTTGGGACAACATCCCAAACATCATTCTTCATGATCAATTGGTACTCTTCGATCATAGCATCCTTCCATTCTTTCCGTTCTGCCGCTTCTTCATAACTGGAAGGTTCTTTATCAATGAAATCACATAGTAAAGATACATACCCAGAGTAGGATCTAGTCCTCTTTCTTTCTCTGTGATTCTCTTCTGGATCCCCATACCTTTCCACACCTTGGATAATTTCACATACCCAAGTAGGTTTCCTCTTATGAGGATTCTTCTCCAGAAGTGGATCTACAGGTCTTTGTGGTTCTTCATATTCTCGATCTTCTTCTTGAGTTTCTTCATTCATGGTTGTATCATGAATTCTGGGTGCTTCTGCTTCTTCAGGTTATTGAGTAGGTCTCTTTCTGGATTCATTGTATGTTGTGTCTTCATCAAATGCCACATCCCTACTCATGTCAATCTTCTTGTATCCTGTGAAATAGATTCTATAATCCTTTGAGCTTTCAAAGTATCCCACAAATATACCCTTCTTTCCTGAAGGATCTAATTTTGTTCTCTTCTCCTTTGGAATGTGTATGTACACAGTATAGTCGAATATTCTAAGATGGCTGACTTCTAGTTTCTTGTTGGAGAAGACTTCTTCAAGAGTCTTGTTATTGAGTACTCTATGTGGAGTACGGTTCTATACATACACCATTGTTCTCATAGCTTTAGCCCAAAGATGCATAGGAAGATCTTGATCATGAAGCATATCTCTTGCAGCTTTCATGATAGTTCTGTTCTTCTGTTCTACAATCCCATTTTGTTGTGGATTATAAGGAGTGGACAAATCCCTCTTAATCCCTGATTCTTTACATGGCTCTTTGAATTCATTCGAAGTGAATTCTCCACCATTATCTAATCGAAAGGTCTTAATCTTCTTTTCAGTGTGATTCTCGATCAAGGATTTGAATTCCTTGAACTTGCTGAATACTTCATCTTTGTTCTTCATGAAGTAAACCCATGTCTTCCTAAAAAAATCATCAATAAAATAAACATAATATGCATACCCGCTTAGTGAGCTTGATGACATAGGACTGCATACATCGAAGTGGATGATTTTCAAGATTCCTTTTGCTTTGCTTTCACTACTTGGAAATGTCTTCTTTGTGTTCTTCCCTTTCTCACATCCTTTGCAGGCCCCTTCATGTTTTGCTTGTATTTCTGGAAGACCTTCAACAACTTTTCTTGCAAGAGGTAGTGCTATGTAATGCACATGTGCAAGCCTTCTATGCCAAAGTTCACTTGGCTCTACTGTGTCATGGAACAAGGCTTGTTCTGGATGGCCCTTCAATTTGTACAAACCTCCTTCTTGTTCTCCAAGCACCACTACATCATCGATAGTCTTTCCTCTTGGCCACATGATGACTTGACCATCTATGAATGCAACCCTCATTCCTTTTGCATCCAATGTTGATATGGAGAAAAGGTTCTTCTTGAGTCCTGGCACAAACAATACTTCCTTCATTTTTATAGACTTTCCAGAGTCTAGCTTATAGGAAGATTCCCCACTACCCTTTATTGGATATTGGTAGTCATCTCCTAGCTTCACCTTGTGAGGTGATTCATGTTCTGAAAGTTTCACAAAGGATTCCTTGAATCGAGTCATATGTTTGGAGGCCCCACTATCAATAAGCCAATCATCACTTCCATGAGTAATGTTTCCCATGAGAGCGGAGATCAAAACATATTCATCCTCGCTTGAAGAATCTTCACTTTCATATCTTGTTCTCTTCGATGAAGGTTCATCATGCTCTGCAGCATGAGCATGATGTCTTCTCTTGCTTCCCTTCTTCTTGTGAAAGATACTTTTGTTCTTAGGACAATCTCTAGAAAAGTGTCCTTTTTCATCACATGTATAACAAATGAACTTATCCCTATCTCTAGGCTTTATAGAGTTATTCCTGTGATGATAGTACTTACTTCTGTGATGGTTGGATCTGGGTTTCTTGGATTGTACTGTGAGATCTTGATCTTCACTTCCCATATTCTCTTCTTGAGCTGCTATCCGAACTTCTTCTTGATAACATTCTTCCCACAATCTGTTGAACTTGACTAACTTCTTTTTAGCACAGATCCCTTGAATGAAAGAGTCCCATGTCCTAGGGAGACCATTCAAGGTGGTCATCACAATTTCTGCATTCTCCACTTCTTCATCTACTTCTTCTAATTGTTCCTTGATCTAAGAAACCCTTGTGAAGTAAGACTGGAGGGTCTCTGCATTCTGAATATTCACATTCTTCAGTTGATTCCTCAGAGTCATCTTCCAGTTTATGTTCTTCCCTTCAAACAATTTGGTTAGGGCATCAAACATAGCTTTAGGTGTCTTGAGGGAGGACACCTATGGGATAAGGTGATCCTTGATAGAATCAGCAATGATCCTCTTTTCCATAACCAACTTCTTCTCATGCAAGGCCTTATCCTCATCTCCCTTTGGAACTGGAACCTCCTCATGGATGTAGGAGTCCAACTCATTTTCTTCCAAGACCAGGGAGATCCTATACTTCCAGGCTTAGAAGCTATTAGCTCCCTCAAGATTTTCATCAAGATTGGTATGATGAGACATCTTAACTGAGAACCTCAAATGGAAATACAAAATATTTATATCTTACCAGGTCAAGATGTCGGATCTAGATTTGGAGCTGAAATCCTGTAGTGTTGGATCAGGAGAAAATTAGGGTTTTGCTTTTCTGGAGTTCTGTCCACCCAAATGCCTTGAAATTTATCCCTAACTTTGATTTTTGGGAGGAGATCAATCCAGGCCTCAGCTCACTAAAAAATTCCTCTTCTGTGAAAAGCCCTAATTTCCGGCAGCAGTGTCGGGTCCAAAACTTAAAAACCTCAGAATTGGATTCTGCTTCGACAAAAATATGCGCCCTAAGGAGGAGAGTTATTCCACCTTAATTTTGCTTAAAATCTGTGGAGGAAGATCCACAAACTAGAAATCCCTAGTTCCCGCAACGACATAGTGTCTTCTTCTTAGGTTAGCTCTGATACCATGTTAGTTTTTCAACATTAAGCTAGCATTATTAGGATCTTTAACTGAGAGAATAACAAGCACAGCAATCAAACACAAGAGACAATGAACACAGTGTTTTTCCTCGGGGAAACCATAAATGGAGAAATCCCCACAACTTCCTCAGAGATAGAATCAACACCAAAATAGAAAATCCCAATACAGTAAGTGATCTCCCGACAATAGTAACCTTCTTCTTATCTAGCCCCAGTGTCTTCTCCTTTGTCAACTATGTGCTACACTTGAGTGTGTATGAGTTGTGTGCTAAATAGACACTCCAGTTCTCTATTTATACTAATCCTAGCATGACTAAAACCCTACTAGGGCCGACCTCTACTAGGAGAGTCTAATAACCCTAGTGCCCCGGAATTGCGGGGACTTTAACCCTTAGACAATCAGAGGGTTACCCACAATGACTTGAAATGACTTGTTTACATTATTGATCCTCCCGATCGGAACATCGGGGCATGACAACATGACTCAATTACATAATAGATACATCCCAGAATAAACATTGGGTTACAAGACATAAGATACATAGATGAAAACTTTCCAAAGTTACAAATACATCAACAACAAGTCCGTGAACATTGCTGATATCTTCTTGAAAGAGATATTTAGATTGCATGGGATACCCAGGGAAATAATATCGTATCAAGAAAGTGTACAGGAAACTTTTGGAGATATTTATTCTCCAGATTGGAGACGCAGTTGAAATTCAGCACTACATATCACCCATAGACATATGGGAAGACAAAGAGATTAAACCGAGTTGTCGAGGACATGCTCTAAATGTATGTCATGAACAATCCCACGAAGTGGGAGGACTACCTGCACCTTGCAGATTTTGCGTATAACAATGGTTATCAGACTTCCACCAAGACGATTCCCTTTGAGGTACTCTATGGACGGAAGTGTAGAACCCCGGTTACTTGGGATAGCCCAGTGGATTGGCTCATGTTAGGGCCTGATTTGTTGATGGACTTGGAATAGTTGGTTACCAAGGTCCAGGTGAACCTTACAGAACCACATGACCTCCAGAAAAGTTACGCATATCAGAAAAGAAAAGATAAGGACTTTCAAATAGGAAATCATGTTTACTTAAAAGTAAAATCCAAATGAAGCTCGTTGAGCTTGGGTAGGTGTGGTAAGTTAGCACCTAGATTTTGCGGACCTTTTGAAATAGTGGCCAAGAAAGGGGCAGTAGTGTATGAACTAGCATTTCCCATGCAAGTAACAGTCCACAATGTTTTCCATGCATCTTTCTTAAAGAAATATGTTTATGATACTAAACATGTTGTTGATTGGTCCCTATTCCAGGTGGAACCTAAAGGGGATTTTTCCCCTAAGCCTACTCATATACTAGAAAAGAGAGAGGTGCAGCTTCGAAAGCACACCATGGTCCACTTGAAAGTGCAGTGGAAGCACTTTGAGGCTGGTGAAGCTACTTGGGAGAATGAGGACACCATGAGAAAGGATTACCCCTCCTTGTTTCATGATAACGTTCTGAGTCCCTAGAACACCAGGGACGGTGTTGTTCTAAGACGAGAGGGATGTAATATCCTGAATTTTGGAATTAACACTTATAGGCATGTGCCTATTGATTATGATGATTATCTTGATGTTTATTTTTATATTGGGTCGAAGACCCCGCTGCATGTGAACATGATGATTTGTTTTATATATTGGGCATAAGCCAATTATTGATGATGTAGGTATCTGCTTGTTTGTGTTGGGTGTGGAACCTGAAACACATGATTGATGAGATGTTTTGTGTTGAGTGAGGAGCTCTCGAGCACTTGAGTGATTGATGATTTTTGTTGAGTGAGAAGCTCTAGAGCACATGAGTACTTACCTTTGTGTTGAGCGAGAATCTCTGGAACACATGAAAAGATAATTGAATTTGTTGGGCATAAGCCCTAGATCCTTCCATGTTGATGTTGAGCATAATCTCTCAAACATTGGATCCTTGGCCATTGTATCCCTAGGTGTATCATACAAGTACATACCAGCACTAGTGTTGAGCGAGGAGCTCTGGAATTGCACTGAATTGTAACACCTTGTAAAGAATTGAGTATAGACTCTGGTAAGCACTAGGGGTTACTGAAAATAATTTAATAACTTCTGAGCGAAAACGACTCAAGAAAAATATTAATCTCACCATACTTATTTATAAGTGATTCAATGAAATTTTGAATTTTTGTATTCTCATCAAAGTACCGAAGAGCTACCACGTTATACGAGTGAAATACAACATGCAAGGATGTTTAGAGTTGCCTATCCTAGTAGACCTAAACCATCTACCTACTTGAACTTAATGAAGAAGTGTCATTAAGTCTAAGGATCATGGTATATGATTCCCAAAGACAAATGTTAACAAAGTGTTATATTATTATGTACTTTATACATGGTATGTATAAAGAATTAAATATAGTAATAATATAAATAAATGAAAGAAAGAAGAGAAACTCCATCAATTATTATTTATTATTAAAGATTAATAAATAGTGTAATGTCTATGAAAGTCCAACTAGGAACTAGTAGAAAGTTCCTAGGCTAAAATATTAACAATTATCCAAAGTAATTGAAAAGGGTTAAATCAAGAAACCAAGGCTTCTTGATTTAACTGTCCCTTTGACTAAAAAGTCCGTCTATAAAGACTCAATCCAAGGAAAGGCTTGGGGGTTCTGATCTATCATTAGAGGAGTCATTTTTCTACCTGTTTTCTCTCAAGTAAATTCTTGAAGAAACATTTCTTGGAAGGAAAAAAGGAGAATTTATTCAGATTTGATACACATGTTAGGAAACCCTACCTTAGGAGCTCTAGGGTACTTGCATGTTGAGTCCAGCTCGAGGGGATCCGGATTTAAACCAGGAATGGTTCCGGGTTATGGTTGGGTGGAACGTGATAGTTCCCAAGTGATTTGGTCATCAAAATAAGACGGCATATATGTCTTAAATGGTTAATGTTAGTTAATTAAAAGTGTGCATGTTCAGCCATTAATGGAGCTTCAGAAAATTATAGGTATGAGTTCTTAGTATGTCAAGTTCATTTCTAGTATAAATGTTGGTTGTTTTATGTAAAGGTCCATTATATATTTTTAACCCTAGAAATGTTGGTTCTGACCATATCTCCTAGGGTTTTCATTTCTTAAACTGTAACCCTAGACTGTCTATTCCATTTCCTAGATAAACTGTTGGATATGCTAGGTACATAATTATAATGCATTTCCTAACCCTATCTGAATGATTTGCTAGTTAAATTTTGCTAGGATCTGTATTTTAATACTAACCCTAAGCTGTAAGTTGTTTTCCTAATTCAGATTTACCTTGGGTTTATTTGTCATATTTCTTCTGCAAGTTTTATTTATTCATAAATGTTTAGCAAGGGTTCTGCCCCTAAATTTTTTAATTCTTATGTTGATTTACTGGGTCAAGAATAAACTAGGTTTTGTTCCCTAAAATTATATCAACATTCTCTAGGATTTATTACTCTACTGACATACTTCATTTGTCAGCAGAGGCTTTTTTTAACTTTAATTATAAGAGTTACATATATATCAAAATATGCAAATAGTTATTAAATTAGTTCTATAAGCTAAAGCTATTAAATACACTAGATATAATTATAAAGAAGAAATTGAATGATCTATTCTGAATCCAATAAACTTGAGCCATTAGAGACCTTCCAAGGTCTCACTTATTAAATATAAACTAATAATAAAACATTCCCATTTAAATAAACATCATAAGAATTAAATGAACAAAGGAGGCATCGTGACCATCCATGTGGTCCCATATCTCAACCTTGTTCACCCATATAAAATAAACAGGACTAATTAAACTATCATAATCACATTTCATAAGAATCAATATTTCCCATCTAACTATTATGCAAAGTCATCGCATACATCTTTGCATCGCATACATTAAATAACTAGTAATTAAAACATTTAAATGCCAACAGAGGTCACGACATCAATTCCTATGGATGTTTAGACCCAAGGCAAAAGAAGTAAATAACAACCATAGCTAATATACATGCCCAGAAATCAAATCGGATAACCATTACATAAATAAAAGTCATAAGATACGTAACACACAGGAGCCAATCCTTTAAATAATCCATAAGTATTTACATATAGTAAACTCCTAGAGATTGACCCTGTAGTTCATCTCTATTATAACCAAAGGCCACGTTATACATGTTATGTATGTGGGAAGCAATTATAAACCATGACCATGCTGTTAATAAGGACTGCGATTATGCTACAAGCACAGTCTCGGCCACATTTAATGCACAGAGTCCATTTAATATTCTAAAACAACAACAGTGAAGGCCATCATGGGTTACAACCCCTAGCTTATACCAAATCCACATTATATGCTAAACCTCAAATTCATAATAGAAATCAACCATTTAAAAACCATGCACAACATTCACCCAAGTCACGGCCTTGCCATTATAAATACATAGTAAGGTTTTAATAATAAAACTACTCTGTTAATGATTCCCCTCTTAAGCTAATAAATGAAACACAAATAGTAACGAATTACATCAAAGCTATCATAGCCATCAAGGAGAATACTTAAGCCACTTACGATTTGGTCTTTTGACCCACACTGTTCACCATTACAACAAATTATAAAATACTCAACACACAAACCAACGAAGGCATATGCCATTATAAAACCCTGTTAACAAACCATTAACATAGTATACATTCCATACATACAAAGTAAGCCTGAAAACGATGTCCATTTTATTAAAAACACAAAGTATCTACATTTATACACAGTATTGCCAATCGTAGTATCTCCACATAGTCCATTTAGAAGCCAAAATGAAGTCCACACAAGCATGCCAATGGGATATGGCACCATTGCAAGAAATGGTGCAGCCCATGGCTCAAAAACCCGAATCCATATATGATTTACAAACCCAAAATTTATACACGAAGCCAAAATAAATGCGATTTCACTCAATGGCCAAAGCCAGTAAAACATTGAATTAAAAACCCAAGTCTAAATATTACATGCCCGAAGGTGAATTCAAAAACCACAGTGAAACCCCAAAACCAAACAACGAAGACATCACTCGGTCGGGCCGAGAAATAACAAGCACTGTCTTGTTGGAAAGCTTACCTTACACCATTGACATCACATAGAAACCAGCGATGAGATTTGAACCACGATACTCTCCACAGACCCCAGCACCTGCAACCATCCACAAACCAGGTGAGAAGTATGACCACGTTTAAATGCATCAATGTTAAACCATCGAATTACTGTGAAGCAAAACGATATCTTACCTTCGTGGCCATGGAGATCGCCTCCATTTTCCCCTCGGGAGAGCAAGACCAAACCCTAACTCAAACAAAGAAAATGAAAAATCCACCATGAGCTAAGCCCTAAGCTTGGGGCTTCCATGATTACCAAGAACATTAAATGCAATAGCTGGTGACCATTATCGAAACACCAAATCCACTCTCCATAGTTAAGCTTTGTTGCATAAATCGTGACCTCCATTTCTCATGCAAAAGATTAAACCCTGTTGACATATGGTTCAACCTTATGTTATATTCACCATCCCCAAATCTTAACAATAGATCATATAATATTACAAGGTAACGCATTACAACGTTTATGTTATAAACAAGGCTTAATAAATTACAATGTTAAGGTTTAGTGCATAGATAAGGCTTGGTCTGCGCTAGTCTCAAAACAAGCCACAAGCCTTATAATTTAAACATAACATGTAAACCTTAGGCTTCAAGCCATAACATAATTCAATACAATTAAGCCCTAATCTTATGCTTAGTGAACATGGCATATGTGATATGCCATGTTAAACAATTAACCCTCATAAAAATCAAGGGTTTGTCCTTAAGCCTAGACAACAACCTGCAAATAGAAAACATAAGAGGTATTAATAAGACTTAATAAAATACACATAGAACAAAGATAATGCTAATATGTAAATCAATAAATTACAATTCCGTAATCAAGCTTAAGTACTGAACAGGAAATTTAGCAGTGATAGCTAAATTGACGAGAATAGGATTTATACTCGGTTATAATTCTGAGTCGACAAGAAACCAAAGCCAACCAGCAGTATGTTCTTTAAGATCAGGACTTCCTGTACTCGTTAAATAAGAACCCGTCGCAAGTATGAACTGCATGTGAAATAGAATAGGTGCCTTAGTTCAGAGAACTAAGTAAGCCTGCTAACAAGTAAATACCATTACCTCTCAAACTGTCATGGGAAAATGAGTCCCGCCACTCCACCAAATTTGTTTTCACAAACAAATTTAAGTTAGGACTCTATAATTAACAAGTGTGACAATGCAGAAAGGACGAAGCATATAAATCTAGTGACGACACATAAGCAACAAAAGTATAAACATAATACTAAGCAGTAAATAGCAGTGCGGCATCATAAGTAAAATACATTAAAAATAATGACTAAAAGTAAAAGACAGAACGTAAGAACATATTACGAATAAACAATGGTACATTAAGTGTACAATGGAGTTCTGCAAGTGAATAATGTTTCGTCTAGGTAGTTTTTACTAGCCTATAGTTTTATTTGATTTTTTATTTTTGGGGA
The DNA here is from genome assembly GCA_001517045.1 of Pseudotsuga menziesii. Lineage (NCBI taxonomy): Eukaryota > Viridiplantae > Streptophyta > Pinopsida > Pinales > Pinaceae > Pseudotsuga > Pseudotsuga menziesii. The sequence goes on along the minus strand of LPNX010465780.1, from coordinate 193,490 downwards.
CATTACAACATGTATAAAGTATATAATAATATATTTATTTGTTAACACTTGTCTTTGGGTATCATACATTATGATCCCTAAACTTATGACACTTTCTTCATTAAGGTCATCAGGTAGGTGGTTAGGTCTACTAGGCTAGGAAACTCTAAACATCCTTGCATGTTGGATTCCCTCGTATAAGATGGTAGTTCTTTAGTACTTGATGGGATACAAAAATTCAAGATTTCATTTAATCACTTATAAATAATTCAGATGAGATTAATATTTTACTCGAGTCGTTTTCGCTCAGAATCATTAATTCTTTTCAGTAACTCCTGGTGCTTATCCAAAGCCCATACTCAATGCTAAAGAGCATGGTGTTACAAAATTTTCAAAATTCCAGAGCTCCTCACTCAACACTAATGCTTGGATGTACTTGTAGGATACACCTAGGGATATAATGGCTAAGGATTCGATGTGTCAGAGCTTATGATCAAAATCAACATGGAAGGCTTCAAGGCTTATTCCCAACACTTCCAATTTATCTTTTCATGTGTTCTAGAGCTTCATGGTCAACACAAATGTCTCAAAACGCATGTGCTCCAGAGCTTCTCGATCAACACAAATATAAGTACTCATGTGCTCCAAAGCTTCTTTCTCAACACAAAACATCAATTTACCCATGTGCTCTAGAGCTCCTTGCGCAACACAAAACATCTCATCAACCAGGTGCTTCAGGGTCCACTCCCAACAAAAGCAAACATATATATATCATATGTAATTGGCTTACACCCAATATATCAAACAAATCATCATGTTCATATGCACTGGGGTCTTTGACCCAGTATACCAAAATAAAATATCAAGGTAACATCATAATCAATGGGACTCATGCCCATAAGTGTTAGGTCCGAAATTCGGGATATTACACATAGTCAACCAAATTTAGTTATTCCTAACTAGAGTCAACCATAGCCTCCTATGATCAACTATAGTCAACCATAATAAACCATGATCACTCATAGTGAATCTTGGTCAACCATATAGAAAATTATTCAACCAAAGTCAACCATGGTCATACAAATTCAATCACAGTCAAACATGTCCAACCATGGTCAACGAAGCTTAAACAAAGTCAATCAAAATAAATTAGGGTTGACCATACTCAACTACAGTCAACCAATAGTTAATTATGGCTAATCAAAGTCAACCATAGTCTAACAATTTCAACTATGGTCAACCATGTTCACATAATTCTTAAGCATGGACATATAGAAACCATATCAAACATTGCCAAACATGACTAACCGTGGTTAGTCATGTCCAATAAATATTTTTATATAATATTAACATATATCTTATTTACTAATTTATTTATTTTTTAATTTTAATCTATTTAAGTGCTAATAAATATATTTATTTTATTAAATAATATTTATTAATAAAATAATAAATATTAATATTAAATAATCCCTACCAATAATAATTAATATTATTAAATAAGTATTTAGATCTAATAATTATATATTTTAGTATTTTTGTTACAAATTTAAAATTTTATTTATTTGATGATGATGATGATGATGATGAAGAACTTTTACTCAAACCAACTTTGGCCTATTGGACCTTAAGAAGGATAATACTTGGTTTACTTTAAAATTGTGTTCGTGTGCTTAAAAAACTTGTTAAGAAGCTTTCCAAGCTCACTATAGTTTTGGTAAGTCACGAGGTTATAAAGGTTTGTATTGTACCAAATACTATGAAACTCCGATCTAATATGGGTGTAAGTAAGGAACTCTAAGAGAAAGTGATTCTTATCCTCAACGCTCATAGACTCACATAGATGGCAAACGCTTCCCTCCCGTGGAGTTTCAGGAATAGAACAGCGCCATGTTTCGCTATGGAGTTCATGAAATTTCACTCTAATCTTGGCTATATTAATTTACTTATGTGAGCTAGTTACTACTGAGAGATACTTCTCATCATCCAAGTTACGATTAATGACCTCCTTATAGTATCTTAATTTTCTATTAACCGCTAAATTTTCCTCACATCAGAATTTCTCTTTAAAATTAGAAGTAATAATATTTATTAGATATAAATAAATAATTGTCATTTAAATAAATAATTTATTTATTAAGATTAACATCTCTTTTTTTGTAAGTAGCAAAAAATTATATTAAAATACAAAAAATAATACATGCAAAGTTTTCATGACACATGTCGAGAACTTGCTAGGGTAGAGACTAAAGATTATTACACGTCTCTCAAAATTTCCCTTGGTGTGGGAAACCAAGTTTTCAGTGTCAAAACTTAACAGACATGTTTGGTAATCTAACCAAGCTAACATAAAATAAAAATAAAAAACAGAAGATTTTGGAAATTCCTGAGACCTTACGACTTTTGCCGTGTTTTTTCAACAATTGGGAATGACTTGAATTAGTCATCATCCTCACCAGAGAGAGTAGATTCGGGTACATAGTGCACCTCCGCAGCAGGGGAAGGTGCTGACAATTGTTGCAGTTCCCTGTCAGTCTACACATGCCTTTCATCATTCTTTCCCCTTGCTTCCACGTCGGGTGAAGCTTCTGTCACATGTTCAATGTGCTTGATGTCCTAGATTTGATAAATTTATTTGGCATGGTCCTACTAGTTCAGACTTGGAGAGGATGAGAAGCTTTCCTGAGCACTAGAACTATAAGAATCACTGGAGGTCGGAGGAGAGGGAGCATGGTCACGTCCCTAGAGCACTAGCAAAGGATATTCTTCACTCATCGATAATGGGAGAGTATCCGCCACAAAGTTTGCGTAGAACGGTGATGAGCAACAGCTTCAACTTTTTAGTCATCCATCACTCTGCACACGTTTAGGGGAATATGGAATGACACAACATTTCCCAACTTTTTTCTCATGTGGAGTTGTTTCCTTTACGAGGAGTGGCCCTGAGTCCGAGTGGCATTATGAGTGGGTGAATTATCTGGTTGGTGTTCCTATCTCCTTGAATTTTTCCAGAGTTGGAAGTGCAACCAACAAGTGCAAACAACAATGAAGCGAATGGAAAATCAGCGAGATATAGTCTATTTCCCAAGAAAAATCCGTGCAAAGCCATCAAGCATAGTGACCAGGAAGCAATGCTAACGTCGGTGGCCATTAAATTCCTTTGATGCATGGAGAGAGCCATGAAAGCAGAGGTCTATGTGAGGTGACAAGTATTACAGAGATGGGTGGTATGCATGCTCTAACCCCTTCCTGGAGTAGGGTTTTGCTTAAGTATATTGGAGGCGGTGACAGTTACGTTAGATGGCCATTAATGTCGAGTCGTTCCTACTTTCACGTCTAACATCCTTGAGACACCGACATGTGGGGTATTAACATATCTCATTTACTAATTTTAATAAATACTATTATTTAATCATATTAATTATTAATAGAAATAATTAATAAAGAATATTAAATATTAATTAATATTAAATCATATTAATTCATCATTGTTGAGCATAGGCACACAACTAGAAAAAACCAGATTTCTAAAAGGGATTGATATTCTTCAATTTGGGCATATCAACCATGGCCACACCATTATTTTAATTGATATTCTTGATATAAGGGGTTGATATTCTTCAATCTGGGCATATCAACCATGGCCACACCATTATCACAATTGATATTCTTAATATAAGTCAGGTATATCAACCAAGGGGACACATTTAAAAGTGGTTGATATAGTCTAATCTAAGAATATCAACCACTTTTAAAGATGTGGTTGTTCCTAGTTTATAATATATTTAAAACTTAAAAAATACTATCTTATTTATTAATTCATTATATATTTATTTGTTCCTTAATTTTTTTATTTCTTTTTATTGAATTACTTTATCATTTTCCCTCCTCCTTGTGTCAATTAGTTAAAAAAAACCTTTTACCTATTTCAAATTAATTATAAAAGTTTATCTACATTTTTCTAAACACTTTAATTTATTTTTTTTAAACAATTTATGAGTTCATATCTTCAATTTAGTTCCTATTTTGTATTATATAATATTACTTTATTATTTTCTATGTTACCTTTCATTCTTTCAATTTCTTAAAACCATATCATAATATTTTATTATAATTAATACAATATTTTATTGTAATAAAAAGTATTATAATTAATACTATATTTTATAACATACCTTAACACAGTATTTTATTTTATATTTTATTGTAATTATTTTTTATAACTATAACATAACCATAATTAAAATGCGAAGCTAAAGCCATCAAGACCTCTAATGGCTTGAAGTCACATTATAAATAAACAATACTATAAACAAATCATTCTCATACTATAAGTAAACTTAAATCAAATATACACTTAAGCTATCCAAGACCTCTAAGGTCTCTGAGCATCATTGCCTCATTCATAATAACCAAGCTATACATTTAAACTATAAAATACAAAAATTCAAATCTTATATCATAAAAGAGCTTTCCACGTAATAAATCAACCATAAAACTAATCATTGAACTCATTAAAAATATCATAAATAAATAGAAGTCACACGATAGAATCCTGTGGGCATGAATGCCTAAACAAGTATTTCACAATACTCATCGTTTACAACTGTCGTAGCGAGGATTGAATCTAGGTGAGCTCACGACTTCCATGTTTCAATATACATTTGAAAACATGGCTAAACAATGAATCTTGTAGGATTCGTTAACAAAGCTCAACGCTGTAATAAAACTTAAGTCTTTCTACACAAACCACGCTACTAAAATTGAATGCCACAAACGTTAATCACAGCACGAAACAGTTGCTATGTCAACTATTTCCATATCAATTACTAAGTCAAAATACAAGCTGTAAATCATTATAACTAAAACCCAAGTTAAAAATTACACGTTGTAAGCATTTCATGGCTCACGACCATTTGTATACAAACAGTAAAACCCTAACATAAAGACATTAAAGCCTCTGTCAACGCTAAGCAAATAAGCAACGACATTCATTCGTAGGGTAAAAAGCCCACAGTCATGACCTCTTTAAAATAAACACACAAGTAAGAATTATAATCCATGAATCAATATTCATTCATATGTTACACAGTCACTACTCTAAATGGCAGGAACGCCATTGCTATTAATGGCATGGGTCCAAAGGCCAAGTAATGCTATTAACATATCTACATTAAGAGCTTAAATAAGAAATACAAGTCTACATAGATTCAAACTAGTGACAAACTAAGAATCATAACCACTATGCATTCACGGCAACGAATGCATTACAAACTTTAACCATTGCAAATTCTATATGAAATTTAGTGACAGTCAAGCAATTGCACCATTGCAAGAAATGGTGCTGTCACCATTTACCATACCCATTAATTTACACAAAAAACCCAAACTTAATATAAAAACACAGAGTGTGTATATTCTTCCCCATAGTCAACGATAATGACAATATGCATTTACAGAGACGAACCCCAACAGTCTCGACCCGAAGACGCCAACCCAAACACAAACCCCAAATCATAATCTCATCTCGGGATGCTTTACATAAAATTTGCACACACTCCTTTCTCTTCAAGACGCAACCATGAAAGCCCAAAACAAAGCATTCAACCAACTACGAGCTTCACGCTTTGTCACCACACCCACATAAGAGAAGGAGCGAGGTTTAACTTGTTACAGGAGGGCTTACTCATAATGGGTAACATGTTGACCATAGGGGAGACCCACGAACCACGGTGTCTAAACCATGCAACCTGCAACAAACCAAAGCCAAGATGAGGAATATGTCAAAACCCAAATTGAACAACTAAACAAACACTGCCAAACTAGACTGGAAGACATACCTTGAGGGTGCAGCCAACTTCCAAGCTCCACGTCATAGTCACGCCACAGTGCAGACCAAAGAGAGAGCTTCCATAACGAAATCACAATGAACCAACCTTTGCGCTAGTCCAAGCCCTAAGCTTGAGACCCATGCTTTCCAAAACACATTAAATTCGCCACCCTTTCCTCCATTACATGAAATCAAAACCCACACCATATAGTTTTTTCCATCCCAAATCGCACTACAACCATTAACCACCATGCAACACATAAACCTCAACATTGGTAGCATAAGCTTAGGACTAAACCATAACTCATGGCATATATCATATGCCATGAATGGCTTACCATGTGACTTCAACATTATACACCAAGGCTTTAATAAACATAAGGCTATCTTATAAAATGTTAAACCTTATACATTATCACATACACCATCTAGCCATAAACAATAATGGTAACCACCGAGCCTTGCCTAAACAACAAATAGCAACAGTAATAATAATCACTAGGATAGGACTGTGAGTTTGTTTGACGTCCAAGCAATGTGATAGTGAAGTATAGACACTGTATAAATATTATTATATAGCAGTGTGATAGTGTATAAATATTATATAAATATAGCACTCATAGTGTATAAATATTATTCTTATTTATTAATTCATTATATATTTATTTTTTGATTAATTTTCTTATTTCTTTTTATTAAATTACTTCATCATTCTTCCTCCTCTTTGTAACAATCATGGTGTCAATTAGTTAAAAAACCTTTTACCTATTTCAAATTAATTATAAAATCTTATCTACAATTTTCTAACACTTTAAACAATTTATGAGTTCATATCTTAAATTTAATTCTTATTTAATATTATATAATAGATTTCTTTATTATTTTCTATGCTACCTTTCATTCTTTTAATTCCTTAAAACCATATCATAATATTTTACTATAATTAATACTATATGTTATAACATAGGTTAACACTGTATTTTATATTTTATTATAATTATTTTTTATAACTTATATACCTACGTGAATAACTTTACTTAACATATAACTTGATGTACCGTCACAACTCTCTATACTAGGGCTTCCAATGTTTTGGCGGGGTAACCTTNTTTTATAACTTATATACCTACGTGAATAACTTTACTTAACATATAACTTGATGTACCGTCACAACTCTCTATACTAGGGCTTCCAATGTTTTGGCGGGGGAACCTTCTCTATATATTAAACAGTAATATGACACTTATTTGAACAGCTGAAATTGTGTTTTAACTCATAGACCATTATAACAGGCATAAAGAGATCGAATTTGAACTTGGGTTTGGCATAATTTGCCATCCACAGTTACAGTTATGGATGCGGTAGATATCAGGAATGAAATCGAAGTTTGGTTTGCATACAATGCACGAAGAGCTAACAGCATGTCTATGCAAATACAAAAAATTACAGACGAATATCTTGAAATCAGTATCGATGGCATTGTTTTACAATTAGACATACCACGCAATTTCTACACAAGCAGCTTCTCCTCTCATGGACGTTGGCACGTTGAGACGTTGACAAATGCCAAATCAGATGAATTCAACAGCATGAAGTTAATGACAGCTTTGGACGAAAAGTTTGACAGGTTGAGCAGTCTTGGCTTTTATTCTTTCAGCAGCGTTCTTGATTCTATACTCGATGCGTTTGAAAACTATAAGACTTCCAATGAGTGTGATGAGGCCGCCTCCGAAATTGACGATCCAGCATTGGGACTGGGATCACAAGTACTGCAAGAAGTGGCCCGAATTCCGCTTGAATTAATTGATTTAGAAATTTTTCTCGCTTTTGCAGCCGCAAACGGCCGTCGTCATGTGTTCGAACCGTTCCCTCCTTTTCTTCTTAAAGAAAGGAATATTCGTCAGCCTTCAGACCCCGTAAACACTAACAACATTGCAAACCCTAATGCCAACCCCAATCGCTTGAATTTTAGCTCCGAAAACAAAAACATCGTTGCTCTGAGAAGTATTATAAAATCGTTCCCGTCAGCTTCGGAGATGAGATTATCCGCGGATGAAGTTGATTTGAAGGCAAAGCTGGCGGAATCATGGTTGTCCACCACCGAGGAGGAATTGGGAGACGAACATCTTGGGAACGAAGTCTGGCAGCTTCCATATAACGTTCTTAGATTCGTCTTGTGCACGAACAGACCGTCGTTGGTATTTCTATCTGATGATGAAGACAAATTTCTAAAACTTGATAAATCGCATCCGCAGATTTATCAGTTCGCCGTGGTTCGGGATTCTCCTGAGAAAGAGGTTTTGTATAAATCTAGAAACAAAGATGAAGTTTCCCTATTTGGTTTTCATGGAAGTGGCATTGAAAACTGGTATTCAATTCTGAGGTGTATATGTATATTCCTTTACTAGCGATCATAATATCAAAATAAATTTCTTAGTAAAGTCATTAATCAATATAAACTTATGTATTACAGTACTAATTCGTTTCATTGTGATTGACAGAAACGGCTTGATATGCTTCAGCAACACAGAATTTATGACTTACGGAAATCTTATTGGGGATGGTATTTATTTGGCCAACAACTTTGCATCTTCTGCGTTCTATTCCACTGGATGTCGTAATCATTGGAAGAATGGAATGTACAAGGAAGGTATTCATGTTGTGGGCATATGTGAGGTTATTTCTTCACCAACAATACAGGAGGAGTCCGGAGATACAATCGTAATTCCTCAAGAGTACGAGGGAAATGTGGCGCTAAGATATTTGCTTGTCTATGAAAACTTTCACAGATCATCTCATGTCGAAATTCCAGATATTCGAATCCCTGATGGCAACATCTTATCTTATGGACACCAAAATGTCGATCTCTCTGAGCATTATGAGAGAATAAGACAAAGGTATGCTTCCAGTTCTTGTTCTCACTGAGAATTGTATGATGCAATTAATCTTCTTATTTTAGAAACCAAAGAGGTGGCACGAAAAAGTC
>LPNX010465780.1:169695-179695 GCA_001517045.1 Pseudotsuga menziesii | reverse complement strand
ACCTTTAGAGTTGTAAAACAATATAGTTAGGTTGAAGAAAGGGGGGATGTTAAGGCGCAAAGACTAAGGGAGTGCTTGTTAATTCCCCCTAAACCTTGAATGATCCCTTAGCCGTGCAACTACCTTCTTAAATGCTCCAAAATTCTATTAGTGTAAAACACACACGCGTTTTATGTATCCAAAACGCGTCCCCATTTTTGTTAACAATAACACGTGCATGTTTATCCTTTGTATAAACAGTAGTAGTCGTTGTCCGAGAAACACTAAGCACATTTTCGCAGGTTTGACAGTCCATACAAATTCAGGTTACATATAGTGTGTGAACATTATCTTCTTCACCATATTTTCACACAATCTTGTTTTGTGAATCAACCATCTCCACCACAAGTTTCTAAGTTTTGTTTGGAGCATGGTATACATTGACGAGTAAGAAATAAATAATGAATTGACCAAGAAAGAATCCATTAATTGAGCAAGGAGCCACATAGAGCATCTCCACCATTGTTTTTCTTGCAATTGAGGAGCTAGCAAAGGAAACATTAACTTGGTCACTGTGGTGGAGTATGTAGACACAATTGAGCAAGAAACAAACCAAGTTTGGAAAATTTCCCATTGAGGAGCACCATACAACATTTCTACCATTGTTTTTCTTGCAATTGAGGAGCTAGCAAAGGCAATGTATCCTTCCCAATCTCCCCCCTAGCTCAAGAGTATGTAGACACAATTGCTCAAGATATTTACCAAGCTTGGGGACAAGATATTTAGCAGTGGTGAATGGGACAACTATGAATCCATAGATTGGGTTGACAGCTGGGATCGTGTATCACTCCCCATTGGCCAACAAATAACTTCAGAATTATCCCATTTGGAGGAAGGTCAGTCAAGTATTTCACATGACTATGACCACATTTCAGATCTCATACAACCAGGTTCGAGTATTATGTTGATCACTTTGAAATGTTTGACGACTAGTTGTGTTTAGTTAGCTAACTCCTAGGTCTGCACTTTATTTTATGTAGGGCACATATACGGAGTGGTTTCCCCGAGAGACAATGAATGGCACACTGACTACTAGCTGGCACGTTGCTTGGATGGGAAGCAGACCCTCATTGTATCATTAAGCGACTCCGAGGGCAATGATTTTCCAATTGGGTCAATGGTTATCAAAGGGGAATATTTGACACAGGTTTCCCACGTACAAAAGAAAAAAAGTTATGTATATGAAGATTATAGACCAGGTCAAATTATGTACCATTATACAAACTCAGTTATTGGCACAAACCCCCAGCTGCAAACAATGCCAAACAAGAACTCATCAAAGTCACGATACTTGTTGCCTTACTCCGAGCACGAGAGGCTAAAGGATATCGTTGCTATTAGAGGTGATCCCGATGGTCTAGTCGAATGACAACATGTAGGTAGTTAGGTATGTGGTAGTTAGATATTTTGGTTTCATGGTCTCATTGATTATTTGCAGTTTGATACATTGAGCGCTTGATATATTGATAAATTCAATAGACTTCTACAACTTGATAAATTGCACCTGAGCTTCATAATGGATTTGTTCTATTATATTGATACTTACATGACTCATGCCTTATAGCCCAATAACATTATATACCACTCTATTTGGGATATGTCTATTGGATTTTCCTTTAATCTCGAAGTTGATCCTATAAGGACATCTCCTTGAATCCGATAATTTGTTTCTTTCGGGTAGGGATTCAATAGGTGTCCCTGAAAGCTTGTAAGAGGTGGGATTCAACATACGATAGAATGATGTTCGTTGCTCAGATAGACGAACCATTAGCTCCGTTGGATTCAGGACATCGGGATAGTTCTAGGGAGGCCCTCTAATCTGGTTCCATGTATAAGAGACCATTTTTTTGGTCAATTTTGGAAACTAGAGTTTTGCTCAGTAAGTGAATGTGAAATTTTTGCACATGGGGGTCAAATTCGCATATTGCTCGACCGTGAAGGTTTATCTAGCGTTCCCACATAACACATGCCTAAACACACTTGCATGACCCACAGGAATCCCTTTTTGATGCACGGTTTCCATTCTATGCCCCGGGTAGGGATTCAATAGGTGTCCTTGAAAGCCTGTAGGAGGTGGGATTCAATGTGCCATAGAATCATGACCATTGCTTGGATCGACAAACCATTGGCTCCATTGGATTCAGGACATTGGGATAGTGCTAGGGTGTCCCTCTAATTTGGTTCCATGGATAAGAGACCATTTTTTTGGTCAATTTTGGAAAATAGGGTTTTGCTGAGTAAGTGAATGTGAAATTTTTGCACATGGGGGTCAAATTTGCATACTACTCGACCGTGAAGGTGTGGCTAGTGTTCCCACATAACACATGCCTAAACACACCTACATGACCCACCAGAAGCCCTTTTTGATGCACGGTTTCCATTCTATGCCCCGGGTAGGGATTCAACAAGTGTCCCTGAAATTTTGTAGGAGGTGGGATTCAATGTGCCATAGAATCATGACCGTTGCTCGGATCAATAAACCATAGGCTCCGTTGGATTCAGGGCATCGAGATAGTATTAGGGAGGCCCTCTAATCTGGTTCCATGGATAAGAGACCATTTTTTTGGTCAATTTTGGAAACTAGGGTATTGCTTAGTAAGTGAATGTGAAATTTTTGCACATGGGGGTCAAATTCGCATATTTATCAACCGTGAAGGTGTGGCTAGCGTTCCCACATAACACATGCCTAAACAATCTTGAACGACCCACCAGAAGCCCTTTTTGATGCACGGTTTCCATTCTATGCCCTGGGTAGGGATTCAACAGGTGTCCGTGAAAGCCTGTGGGAGGTGGGATTCAACGTGCCATAGAATCATGACCGTTGCTCGGATTGACAAACCGTCAACTCTGTTGGATTCAAGACATCGATATAGTGCTAAGGTGGCCCTCTAATCTAGTTCCATGGATAAGAGACCATTGTTTTGGTCAATTTTGGAAACTAGGGTTTTGCTCAGTAATTGAATGTAAAAAAAATTCACATGGGGGTCAAATTCACATATTACTCGACCGTGAAGATGTGGCTAGCGTTCCCACATAACACATGCCTAAACAGACTTGCACGACCCACCTAAAGCCCTTTTTTATGCACGGTTTCCATTCTATGCCCCGGGTAGGGATTCAACAAGTGTCCCTGAAAGCCTGTAGGAGGTGGGATTCAACGTGCCATAGAATCATGACCGTTGCTCAGATCAACAAACCATCAGCTCCGTTGGATTCAGGACATCGGGATAGTGCTAGGGTGGCCCTCTAATCTAGGTCCATGGACAAGACATCATTTTTTCGGTCAATTTTGGAAACTAGGGTTTTGCTTAGTAAGTGAATGTCCAATTTCTACACATAGGGGTCGAATTTGCAAATTTCTTGACCGTGAACATGTGGCTAGTGTTTCCACATGGAACTTTCCTAAACACGCTTGTACGACCCCCCGAAAGCCCTTTTTGATGCACAATTTCCACTCTATGCCCCAGTTAGGGATTCAACAGGTGTCCCTAAAAGCCTGTAGGAGGTGGGATTCAACGTTCCATAGATTGATGATCATTGCTCGAATCGATGAACCGTCAGATCTGTTGGATTCAGTACATCGGGATAGTTCTAGAGTGGCCCTCTACTCTGGGTCCATGGACAAGGGATCATTTTTTTTTGTCAATTTTGGAAACTAGGGTTTTGCTCAGTAAGTGAATGTGAATTTTTTGCACATAAAGGTCAGCTTGAAGGTGATTGTAGATCTTCCCCTCATCCAAGAGATGTGATCATTTGTATGATGAAATGCAGGAGGACACAATGCCATTATGTCGGTAACCGTGTAATGGAACATGTTTATGTTTAGAAACAAGTGGCCAACCTACTACGCCATTATTACAAAATATATATATCTTCACACTACAAATGCTTCGAATAATACTCCATAAACATGAATTTATAAAACAAGATTCAGAATAGTACTTCTCTAATCAATTTAAATTATAATAAAATCACACATAACTTTCATCTCTTTCAAAGTTGTTACTCGAGGCCATTCATCAAATGCCATGTACATTAACAAAATGATAAAATAATGTGCAGGATATAGTCATAACCATTATTTTGAATCAACCTTATAATAATCAAATACTTTTAGGTTTGATGTGTATCCCATGTATTCGTTATATGAAAGACATCATGCCAAACACTAATTTTATTTATGTAGACCACACAGGTGCATCACTTAGGTGTGTCAACTTCGTGCATCCTTTAAAAGTTTGTTAGGTTGTTATGTGGGTAAGGTGCTTTTGTATTCCACCAAGTTGGATCAGTTTCTTAGCTGCGCTAGGTGCTTATGTGTATTAGGTATGTTCAATATTTGTGAATACAATTTGACATTGTTAATATAACATTGTATATGCAATTGGATCGTGGTAAAAAACAATTAAAATGTACATTTTTTTCATTACGTAATATTGTAATTGTGCATTGTTCTCAAATTTATAACTGATATCTCCATGCAATCGTAAAATCTATAAAAAATTGGGAACATTACACATAGAAACATTCTTGGCCACACGTGTATAATCACACTTAAAAGACTGAACCATGAATATATCAAGAGCCTTAATATGAAATATTTTTTATATCATGAAAGTTATAATACAAAAATAGAAGGCCTATCTATGGCCTGTCAATGTACATGTATCAAAAACATATTTGATGGACATGTGCAAACAAAAGTACATTTGTCCTAGACCACGCCCCTATACTCTAACTACAGATTGTACATAAAAATACATATTTGTCCTGGACTAACACATTAAAAATCTAACTTTCTCTTGTTTTTCATGGACCCTGATGCTTTTCGGCTCTTTCTACGACCACTGTGCATCTTTGGCGACTGCAAATCAATGACAATATTTCTTGATCAGGTAACTGAACTAGTACTGTCCATCAATAACAAAGTTTGAAAATTTAAAATATGACTCAATTGTAAATAAAACAAAGAATCACTACATCCGTGAGGGGTATAGGTGCCTCTGGTGTCCTCCCCCTTGCAGAGAGCCTATCTACAATGCTTGTTTGCGAATAAAAAAAGTATGTCAATTAGCTCAAGAATTATCAACGTGTACTAATCATTTAAGTAAAAAATGAGAAAGTACTAATCAATTAAGTAAAAAATGAACATCTCACTGAAAAAACCATTTCTAGGGGATTACATTGGGACTCTTTAGTATTAAGAGGAGCCATAGGTTGAACATCAACCTCAGGTGTGTGCACTAATGGACTAGGGTGTGGCTACATTCACCAAATTATTAAATAGTTAGACATCGTGCATGCCCATAAACAATACAAATGAAATGTACAATTACAAATATTCAAGTAGATTTACCTCAGTGTGACTTATCCCTATTGTAGACGCAGCATTGATTGTAGCATCAACAATCCCACTAAGGTTTGGCATGGATGACTCTACATCCTGATGCTATAAACATGCAAAAATAACATTAAGTAAAAACACTTGTGAAGTGAATTCATAGCTAACCAACAAATTCCATTGGAAGTGTGTACATTACCATGGGATGAGTAGGTTTATCCTCATGCACACCCACTCTGTTCAAGGAAGAGAGTCATCTGGTGTAAACAACCCCCTTATCTATGTTTGGACTATGAGGAGATCCAAACCAAAGAGGCAGTGCAAGGATCTACGATGATGTCTACAGTCATAAAGTGTTACCATATTTAGACATGGATTTGAATGGATGGAATAATATGTATTGAAAAACTAACATGTTATAATATACTTACCCTTTCCTGGGACATATCTCCCCCATTGGAGTGACCGCTTCCATCAATTTCTTGCCCCTCTTCAGATGCTAACATCATCTGCAAGTTTAAAAATTATAAATATTAGCGATCTATAAAGGACTGTACAGTAAGAAATTTAAATAATTCGAACAAGATTCAGTCATAACCCATGTACTTACATTCTTCAAGTAATCGTAAATTCCACCTTGGACTATGTCGTTGATATCAACGTCTCCAGCATCACATTATAAGTGGGGTTCCTGCAACTTCAAAAATTGTAAATATTAGACAATTTAATAAATTAATCAAGACTAACACATGCATTAACAAAATTATATGTAATAACAAAATGATAAGTGTTTAAATGTTACCTCAATGGTGGTTGTTTGGGCCTCGGGTACAACCACACCGGGTGCAGTACCACCCCCGTGAGAGGCATCAATATCCTACAAGAGTAAATATTGCATATATTATGAATGTTTTAATATGTTACATATAGTATGGAAAAATTAAAAATTGAACAATAACAGAGTTTTAAAACAATGTCCTTACCTGACCACCAGTCATCGTAGTGGTACCATGTCTTGGTCCAGGACCATAACAGGGTCCCCCACATGATGTGCAGACGTGTGGATTGCTCTGAGGCACATGGGATGTCATTATATCCCCACCAATAGGTGTCCCTCCACCACCAGAAGCTGGTGGTTGTACACCAACAGAGGAGGAGGGCGCTCTCTGGTCAATAGTGGTCATGTGTCTAGAGACCATCTTAGCTAGAGTAAAAAATGCCTCCTATGTCTGGGAAACCATGTCATGTGCAGGAGGGATGTCTGCCCTTAGTAGATGGGCATGGGTGCAGGTATCTGTAGATTGGAATCTCTATTCATAGTATTTGGTCGGTGTTGGGGCATCCCCCTACCATCTCCCTAGAAACCCAGCATGTCAAAATAGTTGACATGTTTCCCCATCAAAAACTCTGCATACAATTTTCGGAGGAAGTACATTGGTACTTCCCTATTATTATGAGGGGGAATGTCAAAAACCATGTACCACCTATCCATCCAATTGTCTCTGATGGGTGGAAAGGTGCACCACTCAATAGCTTGTTGATCTCCAGAATGTCATCCATCCCAGGCAGTCTAAACAATGAATAGATGTGTTGTTTGGTTATTTTGAGCTTTTTTACCTAGTTGTAACTTAACCCATCAGCATATTGCTGTCTTTTCCTCTCCCTGTAAGATGTAATTCTATACAAAGCATCATTCGATCTTGCGATAGTATCAACAATAGACAACAAAGAATCTAGTAAGGAGTGGTAGAGCTCATCTCCACCCCTCCAAGCAGAACCAATCTCTCTAAAATGGGAAATAAACCTCAGTATCTCCGCATTGTTATCCATAGGAGCCACTACAATCATAAACACAAATAAAATATCATTAGAAATATAAACACATGATATAATGACATATCTAGGCACTGAAAACTGTATAACTAATGTACGACAAATAACAACATATAAACTAAATCTATCATGTAAATTTAAAATTTGATATTGAATTTTACAGTAAAGAATAAACATATAACATTTTTTCATTTCATATTTATGTCCTAAATTCAAGTATTAATTCCAATTTTTAAGTATGCATGTGTACATAAAGTGTTTTGAGTGCATATGTTGATTGCGAAGCTCCTCTAGCTTATTTTAAGGCTTGGATTATGAAGTTTCGTCGAAATTGTGAGGTGCTGACTATTGCCTTTGTAGGACTAGCTCCCAGATTGCGGGTAGAGGCAACAACTAGACCCTAGAATAGGTAGCATAATGTGTTGTTGATGATTAAAATCCCAGTATATGCAACGATTTTGTTAGATATGTAATTATTTGTTGTAGTGTGATGTTTTTTGGACTCCAAAGTCTATTTAGCAGATCTTTATGGATTTTATGGTTAGAAGGGTTCCACTAGATTATATCATGTATGATAGTATGTGATTGGCATGTTTAATCAAATACATCAACCTACCTATGTATCTTCATGTTCATAGAGTCTATTGTTGAACTTTTTTGTCTTGACCTTAACCAAAAAGTACCCTTCGTTCAAGACAAAATATTTGTTAAAAGCATGGGAAGCTTCTATACCTTATTTTAACACTTGGATTGGGAAGTTTCATCAAAACTATAAGGTGTTTATTGATGTTCTTGGAAGAGCAACTTCGATATTTCGGATAGAGGCAAGGGATTTACCATGTTTGTTTATGTATTTTAGCGGAATATATGAATTCTACTTGATATTTTTTTAGTTGTATGCAAGCTTGCAACATAATTGACAAACTTTGCATATTTGTTAATTTTGGTTTGGATTCACAATAGTGAAGTTTTTTTGTTTTTTATGAGTTAATTGGGGTTTTGGTTTACATTGGGCATGTAAATTACTTATGCAAACTTGCAATGTGCTTGACAAACTTTGCATATTTGTGGATTTTGGTATGGATTCACATGGATCCTTATGAATATGCATATGGAAATAATGAAATTCATTTGTTTTTTGAGGTAATTGGAGTTTTGGTTTCCATTGGACATGGGAATTTTGGGTATGAATTTTGGTAAATAATCAAAATTATTTAATTTTTATGATTAAATTGGGGAATTGGTTTCAATTGGCCAATTACATTCAGGTTCTTGTTTCCATTGGCCAATTCCATTAGGGTTTTTCTTTCCATTGGCCATAATTTAATTTCTTTTGGTTTAATTTTTCAATTTAGGGCAAATAAATTGATGAACAAAGAGAAAAAAACATGAAAAGAAATGAGGAAAATACCTCAAAAATAGGAGGTTTATCCAAAGGTGGAGATGGATGGATTTGGCACACCCAAAAACGTGTTCACCCAGTCAAGATTTGCTCCAAATTAGTCCAATAGCCGTGTGATGAGGCGAAAAAGACGCGCTTGGCCTATTTAAAAAAACAAGCTTTCCAAAATGCGTGCGCGATTTTGTTCACTAAAACGAAGGCGCGGTTTTCTTGAATAAAATGGAGGCGCAATTTGCTTAAATAAAACGGAGGCATGATTTGGTTTACTATCCTAATTGGAATGCCTGTTGGTAGCCTTGGGACTAGGCTTGGTAGGTTCGGGATTGCTTGGGATGATTTCTTCTTTTGGATCAAGAGTGATTGACTTCACTCCACAATTGCATCTAAAAGGTCCCTCAACTTCTTGCACACACCCTGGAGTTAAGCATGGAGTTGTATCTAATAATAAAATAGTTAATGATTAATTTTAATTTTTACAACTATCACTAACTCTACTTATCACATGTTAATTAAGCCTTTTTTTTAATTATTAATTATTAATTTTGAACGATAGCCATAGAATCAATCTAGACAGTACACTTGTTTCATTCTCGTTTAATCTTGGACGATGCACATAGAATCGGTCTGGACAATACAATTGTCTCACTCTCGTCTGTAGATGAAAAAGCATACATGGTAGTCCACCCCAAAATTCTAACATAGATACACCTTCGGCGTAACTATTATTTATGAAAGTGACATACTTTACATTGAAATAAATTCTCTTTCTATATAAACACTTTTGTGCTTATTTTATTGTAGAGGAAATGAAAGATGTGTTATGATGTCTCCATTTTAGTTACAATTTTACCATGTAAAATCTTCTCAATTTTGTATCTTTGATTAAACCCCACATGGCCAATATTACCTTGCAAACAAAATAATTGCCATCGATGATTTTCCTATCATCGATGGCTATGGGTTGTCAGTCAAAATATGCAAATAGATAATAACATACAATAGAACATTGCAAAGAGACTAACTCAGAAATATGTAACCCAAAAACAATATGCTCCAAACATGGAATTTTAATTAACAACATCTAACTAACTCATAAATATGTAATCCCAAAATAGTATGTTCCAAAGATGGAATTTTAAATGGAAACATGTGAACTCATTCTCAAGTGGTCACTAGCCATTATAGTAAATCACAAGTTTTAATAATTTTATTTTACTATTTGGGTAGCCCTTTTATTTTTCGTCTCTTAACTCTATGGAACACTCTTGATGCTCTAACTTCTAATACATCAGTCCTCAATTTTTCAAGATTTCATTCCCCATAAAAACTTCTTTAAATTTTTTTATTTTTTTCTTGATGCCAACCCTTTGATTAAATACTCATTC